>JABFQM010000221.1:0-44823 GCA_022816865.1 Zelostemma sp. ZL-2020 | reverse complement strand
CTAGTGAACCCAGCGAAGCTACCAATCCTCACACCGCCAAAGCGCGATATCGTAAGTTTTGTCCACACCTCGCAAATGAACCAAATTTGTTCGAGATCTTCAATGTTGACTCAATTCCAGTGAAACCGTACATCGACCGCACAAATCTCGAGCATGTGACGGTTAAAGTTGGCCTTTCTCTGAACTTGGACATTAATATAATCGGTGAACCACCACCAACTGTGATGTGGTCCCTCAAGGGCGAAGAGTTGCTGTCCACGCCAGAACTTCGCATCGATAACGCCGACTACAACACCAAGTTTTTCATCCTCAAAGCGAAACGTTTACACACGGGCTGCTATACGATCAGAGCTAAAAATGAAGTGGGAGAAGACGTAGCGGAAGTTAATATCACGGTTCTTGGAAAGCCGAGTAAACCCAAAGTAAGTGATTTTCAACGATTCATGTTTTTAATACAGAACAATTGATTCCATGATTCAAATTACAGGGTCCATTAGAAGTGTCTGGTATAACAAAACACGGATGCAAACTGAAATGGCAGAAACCGGAAGATGATGGTGGTTCTCCCGTCGAGTACTACGAAATCGAAAAATTAGATCCGCTTTCCGGACAATGGGTTAATTGTGGTAGAGCTACGGAGCCGGAAGCGAATGTGACAGGTTTACTAGAAGGAAAACCGTACAAATTCAGGGTCAAAGCTGTCAACAAAGAAGGAGAATCTGAAGAATTAGAGGCTGACAAATCTATCATTGCCAAAAATCCATTTGGTATGATATCCTCGCTCGAAACTGCTGCTGACATCATCAAAACTCATCCTCATGACCTTTTGTTGGGTTTCTAGATGAACCTGGCAAACCTGGTCGGCCCGAACTCAAGAACTGGGACAAGGACTTTGTCGACCTTGCATGGGCACCACCACAAGATGATGGCGGTGCACCGATTCAGAGTTACATCGTACAAATGCGTGATAAAGCTGGTCGACAATGGATCGATGCTACTAGAGCTCCGGGCGATCGACCATCAGCCAAAGTCACGGACGGCATTGAAGCTGGACATGAGTACGAATTCCGCATAGTAGCTGTTAACAAAGCGGGCCCTGGTGAACCCAGTGACACATCGAAAAGCGTCATCGCGAAACCACGATTCCGTACGTAAAGCAACTTGGAAGATGATCTTCAGGCCTGATTAGGCTGATTAGTCAAAGATCTGACATGATCGCTAAGATCAAGTCTGATCAGGTTCAATTTGGGATGATTGAACCTGAAACCAGAACTGATCAGGCCAGAGATTCCATCCGCACCTGCCGAAATCTATGAATAATAATATTCCGACTATAATTTCTAGTGGCACCACGTATCGACCGTAAGAATTTGCAGAAGAAAAGCATGCGCGTTGGACAGCTCTTGCGAATGGAAGCAGATATCGAAGGCGAACCCGCGCCTGCAGTCACTTGGAAGCTCAACAATGTTCCTCTCAAAACTCAAGATCGATTGAAAATCGAAAATGAAGATTATCACACGTCTTTCATTCTGAATAAAATACAACGGTCTGATGGTGGAACCTACATCGTCACCGCTACAAACGACAGCGGTACTGATGAAGTTGAAATAGAAGTTGAGGTAAGATCGCATGTTCATGTTCAATTCATGTTCCAATCACAATATTAAAACAACCGTTCCCAACACAGGTTCTGAGTAAACCAAGTAAACCGAAAGGTCCACTGGAAGTGTCAAACGTTACAGCTGAAGGCTGTAAATTGAAATGGAATGCGCCAGACGATGATGGTGGCAATCCAGTAGACCATTACGTAATAGAACGAATGGATGTTGACACTGGGCGCTGGGTTCCGTGCGCTACCAGCAAGACTCCGGAAGCTGAAATCTCTGGATTGAACGAAGGAAAAGACTACCAGTTCCGAGTCAAGGCCGTGAACAGCGAGGGCGAATCCGAACCTCTAGAAACCACTATTCCAACGACTGCGAAGAACCCATACAGTGAGTACTTGAACTTCGGAACTCAGATCGACATCCTATTCTAAATGTACCATTTCATAGCTGCACCCGACCCGCCTGGAAAACCCGAGTTCAAGGACTGGGACAAGAACCACGCGCAGCTGAAATGGACTGCGCCGAAGAAAGATGGCGGTGCTCCAATCGAACAATACATCGTTGAGAAAAAAGACCAACTCGGCAAATGGCAAAAGGTCGCTGAAGTTCCTGGACATAAAACAGAAGCTAGGATTGGCGACCTTATGGAAGGTCAAAAGTATCAGTTCCGCGTGAAAGCCGTGAACAAAGGTGGACAGAGCAAACCGAGCGAGGCGAGCGATACACTAACTGCCAAAGACAGATACGCGGCACCGAAAATAGATCGCAGTACTTTGAAGGACGTGACCGTAAAGGCTGGAAATCACATACGATTGGACGTGAAAATAACCGGAGAACCTCCTCCAACGAAAACGTGGTTATTGAATAAAGTCAAGTTGGAATCTCAGAATGGAATCACGATCGAGTTGGAAGATTACAGAACGAAATTCATTGTACCTTTCGCTTTGAGAGCCCATACCGGACTTCTCACGATCAAAGCGGAGAACGATTCCGGAAAAGATGAAGCGACCATCGCTGTAACTGTCTTGGACAAACCTGGAAAACCGGAAGGTCCACTCCAAGTGTCCGATGTTCATAAAGAAGGTTGTAGCCTTAAATGGAATCCGCCTTTGGATGATGGAGGTGTCCCAATCGACCATTACGTGGTGGAAAAAATGGACACCGACACTGGAAGATGGATTCCAGTTGGACGAACCAAAGATGCGAAAATGGACATAGAAAATCTGGTTCCTGGACAAGAATACAAGTTCCGCGTTGCAGCAGTTAATGCTGAAGGTGAATCAGAACCACTGGTAACGGATCATGACGTCGTCGCTAAAAATCCATTTGGTTAGTTGAAGTCAACATCTATATCCTGAAGCAATTAATTTTACGCTGATTACGAATTTAATCCTTTGCAGACGAGCCTGGACCTCCAGGTAAACCTGAAGCAACTGACTGGGACAAAGATCATGTTGATCTCAAGTGGGCTCCTCCTCTTTCTAACGGTGGCTCGCCAATCACTGGCTACATCGTAGAAAAACGCGAGAAGGGTAGTCCTAAATGGATAAAGGCCTTGGAAACAACCAGTCCAGAATGTAAAGGCCGCGTTGATAATTTGGACGAAGGAACGGAGTACGAATTCCGCGTGAGAGCAGTCAACGCTGCTGGTCCAGGTGAAGCGTCCGATGTCAGCAAAGGAATCGTCGCAAAATGCCGAAGGCGTAAGTCTAAACTTGTCGAATCCCAACTTGATGAAGTTCTACCGAAACCAGTAGTATCAATTCGCACGTATTTTTTCAGTTCCTCCCAAGATCGACAGAAAGACCTTGCATGATCTGACAATACACGAAGGTCAACCACTTCGCTTCAACGTGAATGTTTCCGGGGAACCGCCTCCAGACGTTTCTTGGCAACTCAACAACAAAGCAATCACATTCACTAGCTTCAGGAAGATTGAAAATGTTCCGTACAATACTAAATTCTTCAATGAAAAACCAGAACGCAAAGATACCGGAGTATACAAAATATCAGCTACCAACCAGTATGGAAGTGACATGGCAGAAGTTGAAGTCACAGTTGTATCCAAGCCTGAAAAGCCGGAAGGACCTTTAGAGGTTTCCGATATCAACAAAAACGGCTGCACCCTCAAATGGAAGAAGCCTAAAGACGATGGTGGAGAACCTATCGAAGGTTATATCGTAGAGAAATTCGACCCGGAAACTGGCGTTTGGTTGCCTATTGGAAGATCTACGGGTACGGAAATGAAAGTAGAAGGTCTGACTCCTGGACACGAATACAAATTCCGAGTGAAGGCCTTGAACAAAGAAGGCGAATCAGAGCCCCTTGAAACCTTCGGAACTATCGTTGCCAAAGATCCATTCAGTATGTGAAAGCTTCGCCAGTACTTGCTAAAAATAGGTTCATCAGATAACATCTGATTAATCCTTATTTTCTAGCTACTCCTTCGACTCCTGGTGCTCCGGAAGCAGTCGACTGGACCGCGAATCAAGTAGACCTTAAATGGGCTGAACCAGTGAGCAATGGGGGAACACCAATCACGGGTTACATCATCGAAAAGAAGGATAAATATAGCACCATGTGGGAGAAGGCGCTAGAAACGGAAAGCTCTCTCCCTGCAGTTCGAGTTCCTGGACTGATCGAGGGTAACGAATATCAGTTCCGGGTGATTGCTTTGAACAAAGCAGGCCAATCGGAACCGAGCGATGCCAGCAAAACGTTCATCGCTAAACCACGCTTTTGTAAGTATCTCGATCTTCAACCTTCGACAACTGTTTCTTTGAGATTCGAGATTCAACCGAAAGATTGATTCAGGACTTTGTCAGGTTCCATTTGTGAAGTTCAGGTACCATTGTTTTCTTTACAGTGGCTCCAAAGATCGACCGCAGAACTCTGCGCGACGTGACCTTGTCAGCTGGATCGACCTTGAAGTTCGATGTAAATGTAATAGGCGAACCTCCACCAACCATCGACTGGCGCTTCGCAACGTCTCCGTTGTTGCCGAGCAAAATGGTGTACATCGATAACTCCGATTACAATAGCAAACTCACAGTTCGGCAAGTAAGACGCGCGAATAGCGGAGATTACACCATCGCTGTTCATAACAGCGTGGGCCGAGATAGCGCGACGGTTCATGTGACCGTTACCGATAAACCAACGGCTCCAGAAGGTCCACTACAAGTAACGGATGTGCACAAAGAAGGTGCCACTCTGAAATGGAAACGTCCATTGGACGATGGAGGACTTCCCGTGGAGTATTATCAAGTTGACAAAATGGATCCTGAAACCGGATGCTGGGTTCCTTGCGCCCGTTCAACCGAACCAAGTAAGTTTGGTAGACCTAGAAGTTCGGAGCTTTCACTGTATTCTGTAACTTCAACCAATGATTTTGCATTAAAGTTTGCGAAGTGACGGGGTTGACGCCAGGAAAAGAGTACAAATTCCGAGTGGCTGCGTGTAACGCTGAAGGCGAATCCGAGCCTTTGGAAGCTGAGCAGACTATCGTAGCGAAGAATCCATTCGGTAGACATCCATTACATTTTGAATGAAATCATTAGGATTAATCGCATTCATTGCTAACGGTTATGCGATTTATAGATGAACCAGGTAAACCAGGAAACCTCAAAGCCACTGACTGGGACAAAGATCACGTAGATTTGCAATGGAGTCCTCCGTTGAACGATGGAGGTTCTCCGATTACTGGGTACATCGTTGAAAAGAAGGATAAGTACGGAGAATGGGAAAAGGCTGTCGAAGTAGGGCCTGCCGCGACCTTCGCGACGGTGCCGGATTTGATAGAAGGTCAACCGTACGAATTCCGTGTTCGAGCGGTGAACAAAGCCGGTCCTGGAGAACCATCAGACGCTACGCCAACGATAATAGCTAAACCACGCAACATGGCACCCAAGATCGACCGTACGAACTTGATAGACATGAAAGTCAAAGCTGGTCAGAACTTTGTCTTCGATGTTAAAGTCAGTGGCGAACCAGCGCCAAGGACAAGGTGGATGTTGGGACCAAGGGACGTTAAAACATCGGAAAGAGTGAAGCTCAAGGATGTCGATTACAATACGAACTTGAATGTTCGGATGGCGACTAGAGCAGAGTCTGGAAAATACACGATCACGGCTGAGAATATAAATGGGAAGGATATAGCCTATGTGACGGTCATCGTTTTGGATAAACCAGGTATGCCTGAAGGTCCTCTCAAGATCGCCGATGTCACAGCCGAAGGTTGCAACCTATCGTGGAAGCCTCCAGAGGATGATGGCGGTCAGCCCATCGAGAAATACGTCGTTGAGAAACTGGACGAGAATACAGGACGCTGGGTGCCTGCCGGTGAAACTATTGGACCGGAGACGTCTTTGCAGGTTGAAGGCTTGATTCCAAATCACAAGTACAAGTTCAGAGTTCGCGCGGTTAATAAACAAGGCAAGTCGGAACCTCTGGTGGCGCAGCAGAGCATCGAAGCGAAGAATCCGTTCGGTAAGATTTTGTTAATCAATTTCACATCTTACGGGAAGATGAGATGTTCAATATGTTTGAATTTCGTATTCGATAGACGAACCTGGAAAACCTGGTACTCCGAAGATCAAAGATTACGATACCAATTTCGTCAAATTGGAATGGACTCGACCTTTCACAGATGGTGGGTCGCCCATCACTGGTTACTTGATCGAAAAGAGAGATAAATATAGCCCGACTTGGGAGAAATGTGCCGAGGTTGAAGGTGATGTTAGTACTGGGGTAGTCGACAATTTGGTAGAAGGAACTCCGTACGAATTCCGGGTCAGAGCTGTGAATAAAGCTGGGCCAGGGGAACCATCTGATGCTACCAAACCACATGTTGCGCGGCCGAAGAACCGTAAGTTTTTGTGGACTATTTTTCGAATCCCCACATCAATTTGATAGTCATGTTTTGGGTTCAGTTTTTTCTTGAAAACTACTGCTTCAGCAGTGGTTGTTTATCAGTTGAAATCACAAGAAAATCATTTCTGCCGTCTCCCTTTAAAATTATATTTCTCAGTAGACTTGAATCACTTTGAAAAAAATCGCAATTGATCGGTTTTGGCGCTTTTTATTGAGAGCCTAAAGAAAAGCAACTGACTATGAATAGATCTACTTCCTTCAATAAAAGAAGTACTTGAACTCTAGATTCCTTTCATAACTTTCAAGTATTGGACCTTGATGGTCTATATCAGATTGCATTAATCACATGCCGATTATGAACAAGAACTTTCTGCATCTCAGAGGTCCAGTTCTGCTAGAACCATTCAATGAACTACTTGATTCGACCGATGCGGAAACTTTACAGTTTCAGAGTATTCTTTTTAAAAAACAAGACAATGAAAAATGTTCGAGTCGTTTAATATCAGCTAAAAGTGAATAAAAAATCATAATCGTGAAATTTATACGCTATGGAAACGTTAGAAGATAATGGCAGTGAGTACAATCAGATGGAACATTATTTCGATACACAAATCAGGAACTACAAAGTAGTTCAACCTGAAAACTTTTTTTATAAAAATGCTGTTTTTCTGAAAAGATACATAAATTCGGTAGAAGAAGTGATTGAAGTGATTCGCGAGTTGAAATGAATACAACAAACACAACCTCAACATTGTTTCGCAATAATATTCGATTAAACAATGCATCCGATTTTTAGGCGCGACAATCATAATTTTGATTGTTCATTGTTCGCATGAATTTTACATTTCTGCAGCCTACAAAGTACGGATAATAACATATTTTTGAACAATTTGTGATTTGTTTGTTTGCAGTACCGCCAAAGATTGACCGTAACTACATGCTGGACGTCAAGGTCAAGGCTGGAGGCTTGTTCGACTTCGACGTGCCGGTAACTGGTGAGCCGCCACCAAAGAAAGAATGGTCTCTAAAGGGCAATACTATCAGTGCCAGCGACTGTATAAAAATAGTCAACGAAGATTACAACACCAAAGTGCGCTTCTTCGAAGCCAAACGTTGCGATTCTGGCGAGTACACTTTGACCGTACGGAATGCGAACGGAAAAGATTCAGCGACGCTGACTGTCACCGTCCTAGACATACCATCGCCACCGGAAGGCCCACTCGCCATCAGAGATATTTCCAAGAACGGATGCAAATTAGCGTGGCGGCCTCCTAAAGATGATGGTGGTTCCGAGATCCTCTACTACACGATCGAAAAATGCGACGCGGAGAACATGCGCTGGGTTCCTATCGCCGAAGCTACGGACACCGATATTTTCATAGACCACCTCATCGAATTCCACGAGTACCAATTCCGAGTGAGAGCTGTCAACAAGCAAGGCGAATCAGGCCCGTTGACTGGACTCGAGAGCATCACTGCGAAAGATCCATTTGGAAGACCAGAAAAACCGAGTATTCCGGCAATCGTCGATTGGGACAAACATCGTGTTGACCTTGACTGGACTGCGCCGAAACGAGATGGAGGATCTCCCATCACCGGCTACATCATCGAAAAAAGACCAAGGTTCGGTTCCTGGGAAAAAGCCGCTGAAATCTTCAGCAACGCAACATCTGGAACTGCCCCTGACCTCACCGAAGGGCAGGAATATGAATTCAGAGTTATCGCTGTCAATAAGGCTGGTCCGGGAGAACCATCGGAGCCTTCACTTCCTATCGTTGCTAAAGCACGATATGGTAACTATTTATCAGTTTTTTGTATGATCTTCAACGGAAGAGAAATTCAATCATTCGATATTTTATAGTGAAACCAAGCTTTGATAGACATCTATTACATGACTTGGTCGTGCGAGCTGGTCAGAAGATCCTTTATGACATTCCAATTGAAGCCTCGCCGAAACCTGTTACCAAATGGACGATTAATGGCGAGCCAGTTGATGCTGACGAGCGCCACGAAATATTTACAACTAATTTGAGCACGACCTTCGAAATTCCATTCGCCGTCAGAAGCGACACTGGACTTTATTCCCTTACCCTGGAAAATGACTTGGGTAGTTTCAGGTATAACATAATTTTCAGGCTGACTCAATCAGCGTTGACCCATTCAAGTGATGATTGAGTAAATGAACAATTTTGTTTACAGCGCTTCTGCGAATGTCACTGTGATAGACAAACCATCGCCTCCTCAAAGACCATTCGAAATCAGTGCCATCACAAAAGAAAGTTGTTACCTATCTTGGAATCCGCCTAAAGATAGCGGAGGTACGCCCATTCTCCACTACATCATCGAGAAAATGGATGTATCTCGCGGTACCTGGTCCGACGCTGGAATGAGCATGATCCCCAAGCACGAGGTCACTCGACTGATTCACCGCAAAGAGTATTTCTTCCGCGTGAAAGCGGTGAATACCGTCGGAGAATCCGAGCCTTTGGAAACGCTCAAAAGCATCATCGCCAAAAACGAATTCGGTATGTCTTCGAATCATTCGAATCATATGATACAAGATAGAAGTAATCACATCTTTTTTTCCTCTTCACAGACGAACCTGATTCGCCTGGAAAACCGAGTATCGTGGATTGGGATAAAGATCATGTGGACATCGAATGGCCCAAGCCAGAAAATGATGGTGGTTCACCGATCACGGAATACATTGTGCAGAAGAAAGAAAAAGGAAGTCCGTACTGGACGAACGCTGTTCATGTGCCACCTAATCAGACAAATGCTACCGTGCCGGATTTGACGGAAGGTCAGGATTACGAGTTCAGAGTAATCGCTGTCAATGATGTAGGACAGTCGGAACCATCTGAACCCAGTGACATGGTGACCGCTAAAGCTCGTTTCCGTGAGTATAGATGCCGAATTCTTCTGTAAACTTTGATACCAATAGGTTCTAATCCAACTGCTTCAAACGTTTAGTGGCTCCCAAGATAAAAACTCCGATGCAAGACATTCGCATCAAAGCGGGTCACATATTCCACGTGGATATAGATTTCGTCGGCGAACCTATTCCGGAAGTTATCTGGAGTACCGGAAGCAAGCTTCTGGAAACAACTGATAGAATGACGATAACATCCATTGGGTATCACACAATAATGCACATAGTCAACACCAAACGGGCCGATTCCGGTAAATACCAACTGATGTTGAAAAACGCCAGTGGGGTGGATGAAGGCAGCTTCCAGCTCACGGTTCTGGACAAGCCTGCGCCGCCAGAAGGGCCACTCGAGTATGAAGAAGTAACCAATCAATCGGTTACTTTGTCCTGGAAGCCTCCGAAGGATAACGGCGGTAGTGAATTAACGTGAGTAATAAGTGATGTGCATCATTGAAGAATCTCGTAATCAGGATGAATCATAATGTTCTTGTGATATCGCAGAGGTTACGTCATCGAAAAACGAGACCTCACGCACGGTGGAGGTTGGGTACCTGCGGTCACCCACGTGAACCCTAAATTCAATCATGCGACAGTCCCACGTCTTCTGGAAGGCACTACATATGAATTCCGGGTATCTGCGGAAAATCTTCAAGGACTTTCCGAGCCTCTGAACACGGAACGACCTGTCATTGCTAAGAATCAATTCGGTAAGACCAGTTGATGGATGGGATGGTTGATGGTAAGTGGAACATTCATTTATTGCGTATCTTTGCAGTGGTACCTGGAGCTCCTGGCAAACCCGAATGTGTCGATGCTGACAAAGATCATATCAAGATCAAATGGACACCACCGATTAGTACCGGAGGCTCTCCAATCATCGGCTACGACGTGGAGAGACGAGACCGAGCTACCGGTCGCTGGTTGAAACTCAACAAAGACCCAGTTAAGATTCCAGAATACTACGATGACCACGTATCAGAAGGTCATCAGTACGAATACAGAGTGACGGCTATCAACGCGGCCGGAGCTGGAAAACCAAGCGAAACATCAGCCGTTTTCACGGCTAAGCCGATGAAGGAAGAGCCGAAACTGTATTTGGACGCGTTGATTGGTCGCAAAATCAAAGTTCGTGCAGGAGAACCTATCAACATCACTATCCCGATTTCTGGCGCACCTACGCCAACGATCGAATGGACCAAGAATCGAACGAGAATTCCCGAAACATCCCGTGTCTCTGTAAGTACCCGAATGGAACATTCTGGATTCGAAAATCTGATTCTATGTGGTGTTTCTTAGACCGAAACGAAGAGCGATAAAACACAACTACTCGTTGAGAAATCTGTGAGAGACGACAGTGGAACCTACACGATCACCGCTACCAATGATTACGGTAAAGACTCTGCCGAGATCGAAGTCATCGTAGTTGACAAACCTGGCCCACCGACTGGCCCGATTCAGTACACCGGAACGACTCAAGATAGCGTGTCTCTGGCATGGAGTCCCCCTGTTGATGACGGTGGTTCTGGTGTCACGAATTACATCGTCGAAGTATCCGATTATGGCTCAGATAACTGGCATCAGGTACATTCTCTATCATCCAAGATTCGCGCTATCGAACGTACCGTTTCGTCTAAAAACCCTGTTTTTTAGTGCCCTGGCTATTGCCCAACAACGCACTTCATCGCGAAAGGTTTGACTGACGGGAAACGCTACGTTTTCCGAGTCCGCGCTGAAACGATGTACGGGATATCAGAACCTTTGGACGGCAAGCTCGTCGTTGCCAAGTGTCCATTCGACCCTCCAGATGCACCGAGCCAACCGGAAATTTTGGGCTACACGCCCAACTCTTGCAGCTTGGCTTGGAATCCGCCGATCAATACTGGTGGAAAACCGATTACTGGTGAGAATACTTGGTGTGATTCGATGTCTATCAAGTCCAGTGTACTTAATAATATTGCACATCAGGGTACATCGTGGAAAAACGAGAACGAGGTGGTGATTGGGCGAAAGCAACAAGCTACCCGACCCCGAACACGTCTTTCACCGTACAAGATTTGCACGAGGGAGGCCGCTATGAATTCAGAGTAATAGCCGTGAACGAAGCTGGTCCTGGAAAACCTAGTAAACCAACAGAACCGATAACTGCCGGACACCAAAGATGTAAGTACAAACATAACTTTGAATCATCCAAAGCAGAGAAAACATCTAGCACGCATGTACTTTCCAGTGCCGCCTGATGCTCCTGAGCAACCGAAAGCAGACCGAATCACGAAAGACTCCGTGACCCTTTCATGGCGTCCACCGAGAAACGATGGAGGCGCCAAGATCAGAGGGTACATCATCCAACAGAAAGCCAGAGGACAAGATGAATGGACAGATGTAAATGGAATGCCAGTTCCTTCGACCGTTTTCATGGTACCAAAACTGAAGGAGGGAGAGGAGTATCTGTTCCGCGTTATCGCGGTTAATGATATCGGCAAAAGCCCGCCCAGCCGGCAGAGCAGCCCGATCCTCGTTGAAGAGCAACCCAACAAACCAGTAATGGATCTTGGTGGGGTTCGAGACATCACGGTTCGCGCTGGAGAAGACTTTTCCATCCACGTGCCATACATCGGGTTTCCCAAACCCACGGCAGCGTGGTACGCGAACGACGTGGTTAAAGATGATACAGACCCCAGAGTTCACCAAAAACTGGCGGATGATTATGCTAGGTAAAGATTACTCGATGATCCGATCTATGATCAATGTTCTTAGACATCACATTCTCAATTTCCATTGGCAGTCTTGTGGTGGTGAAATCGCGACGATCCGACGGTGGCCAATACCGATTGCAGTTGCGAAACTCGGCTGGATTTGACACCGCCACGGTCAACGTTCGCGTTCTCGATCGACCGAGTCCACCTCAAAACCTTCGCGCTGATGAGTTCGCAGGAGACGCTTTGACGCTTTTCTGGAATCCTCCGAAAGACAATGGAGGTGCGGAAGTCACCAACTACGTTATCGAGAAGAAAGACCCGAAATCTTTCAGCTGGACGAAAGTAAGTGGCTTTTCTAGGGTTCAAGGTCATTCTATTCCATTTCATAACCGTCTGATGCAATTCGTCGCAGGTCAGTGGGTGTGTTACTACTCAATTCTGCCGGGTTCGGAATTTGACTGTCGGTCAAACTTACGAGTTCAGAGTGATGGCTGAAAATCAGTATGGAACGTCGGAGCCTGTTACAACTATGGATCCTATCAAGGCCAGATATCCATTCGATCCACCTGGCGCGCCAGGCGCACCGAGAGGTGTTGATTCGACGGAAGATAGTATCACTATTACCTGGACGAAACCGCGACACGACGGAGGTTCCCCCATCACTGGCTACGTCATTGAAAAACGTCTTCTCAGCGAAGAAAAATGGATTAAAGCTACACCTGCTCTTATAGTAGATACGACCTACAAGTAGGTTTTATTTTGGAAACTTTGATACTGAAATTCTACCCCAAGAATATGTAGGCCTGAATTAGATATGATGATTAGAAGATCTGATGTAGACCCAACATCAGGTCTAATCAAGGTCAAAACTAGACTAGACCTTGTAGATGGAACGTATTAATAAGTAATATGTTTATAATCAACAGGGTTAGTGGTCTCATTGAGAACCACGATTACGAATTCCGTGTAGCAGCTGAGAACGCTGCTGGGCAAGGACCATGGAGTTCAAGTTCTGAAACTATTCGAGCCAGCGCACCTACATGTAATAGAATCATCCGAAAAATCATTACGAATTAGATGTTGAGGAATGAGATTTGATTGATTTGTTTTCTTGAAATTCCAGCACCGCCAAAGATAACTAGCGATCTCAGTATTCGAGATATGACAGTGATCGCCGGTGAACTATTCACCATCACCGTACCATACACCGCTCATCCTAAACCAAGACCGCATTGGTGCATCAACGGCGAAGACGTCATGACCGATGACAGAATCAAATTCGATACAAGCGACGTTGCATCTAAATTCATCAACAAGAAAGCCAAGAGATCCGACACTGGAAACTACACTATTTATTTGACTAATGTTGCCGGCACGGATTCCGCGACTTGCAAAGTTCTTGTTGTTGGTGAGTCTTCATCAGACTTCTGATGAATCAGGAAATGATTCTAAGATCTAAAGAGATCGTTTCAGACCTGATTAAACCTAACCTCATTTTCATCCGGTCTGATCAGACCTAATCAGACCTGAAATCTCACATAATTCTTCTATCGTTCAGATAAGCCATCTCCACCGCAAGGACCATTAGATATAACAGATATCACGCCAGAAACGTGTTCCCTCTCGTGGAAACCACCGTTCGACGATGGCGGTTCACCAGTTACGAATTACGTGGTCGAGAAGTTCGAGCCCGCTGGTGTAAGTATCAAATCCAACTGCCGACAACTTTAAAAAGTTCAAGGTTATCAATAAAACGCTGATGTGAACTTCTAGTACTGGACAAAGATGAGCAGCTTCACTCGGCATACGCACTACGACGTTTTCGGCTTGGAACCCAACCGCAAATACAACTTCCGCGTGCGGGCTGAAAACCAGTACGGAGTATCCGAACCATTGATAGCCGACGAGCCAATAACGGCCAAGTTCCCATTCACTGTTCCGGATGCACCCGAAAAGCCGCGAGTTTCGGACTGGGATTCCACGAGCATCACCGTTATGTGGGAAAGGCCGCGATCGGATGGCGGATCTCAGATTCAAGGTTACAAGGTCGAAATCCGCGATCCCGGGGATGACAACAACTGGCGAATCGCTAATGATTATCTGGTCAAGGACACGAACTACATTTGTTACAATTTGGTGAGCGGGCATGAATACGAGTTCAGGATTCGCGCGAAGAACGCCGCAGGTTTGAGCAAACCCAGCCCGGCATCGAGTCCCTTCAAACTGAAGAACAGATTCAACGTCCCGTACTCTCCGAGAAACCCGCAAGTGATCAAGGTCGGTAAGAATTACGTGGACCTGACATGGGAAGCGCCGACGTCTGATGGCGGCAGTCGCATCACTGGTTACGTCATTGAAAAGCGAGAAATCGGAAGTGCAGTTTGGGCCAAGTGTAATGACTATAACGTCACTGATTTGGAGTACACGGTAATGCATTTGATCGAGAAAGGAGACTACGAGTTCAGGATATTCGCGGTCAACGCTGCGGGCAGGTCAGACCCTAGCGATTGCACGACACCGGTCAAGATATGCGAAGTCGAGGGCGGCCAGAAACCAGAGTTCATCAGAACTCTTCCAATCAGCCAAGGTGTTCCACTTGGAAAGACTCATGTCTTGGAATGCGAAGCTACTGGGAAACCGTTACCTACTTCCAGGCAAGTTGAAGAATCCAAAGATGTTGAATCATGACTATCTCCATTTCTAATCATAATTTCGTTCTTTACAGATGGCTAAAGAACGGCCGAGAAATCACAGCAGGAGGTCGCTTCCGAACAGATGAGATCGATGGAGTCTTCAGACTGGTTATATCGGATGTGAACTCTTCGGATGAAGGAGACTACACTTGCCAGGCGACCAATGCAGTGGGTCACGTCAACACTTCATCCAGATTGAAGATTGGCACTCCACCTCGCATCGACAGAATGCCGGATGACGTGTATCTACCAGAAGGAGATAACACGAAGATCAAGATCTTCTACAGTGGCGATCAGGTGATGGACGTTACTCTGTCGAAGGATGGCAGAAGGGTTGTCGATTCGTCGCACTTGAAGTACACGATCTTCGACGATTACCTGATCATCTTCATCAAAGGCATCGAGAAAGATGATGAAGGCTCTTATCAAGTCGCGATCGAGAACGACAGCGGCAGCATCAAAGGAACGTTCAACGTGCACGTCACCGGACTTCCAGGACCTCCAACCGGGCCTCTGGATGTCAGCAACATTGACAAACACATGTGCACTTTGGGCTGGCATCCACCGAAATTCGATGGTGGGCTGAAGATCACTCACTACGTGGTGGAGCGTCGCGACATCACGCACAATCACTGGATTACCATTTCTTCCTCCTGCAGAGACACTACTTTCACTGCTCAAGGTCTAACCGAAGGACAAGAGTATCTCTTCAGAGTGATGGCAGCTAATGACAATGGAATAGGACCCCCCTTGGAAGGAATCAACCCTATCAAAGCAAAACCTCCTTTCGACCCACCAGGTCCTCCGGGAACACCCAAGGTTCTCCAGATCGGTGGCGATTTCGTCAACTTGACCTGGGACAAACCGGAAACGGACGGTGGGGCGAGAATCCAAGGTTACTGGATAGACAAACGCGAGGTTGGTAGCCAGGCGTGGCAGCGCGTCAACCCAAGCATAAGCCTGACGAATCAGATAAACGCGAGCAATTTGATCGAAGACCGCCAGTACGAATTCCGCGTGTTCGCGCAGAACGAAGCGGGGCTGAGTCCGGAATCGAAGGCATCGACATCCGTGAAGATCAAAGATCCCCAACAACTGAAGGCACCGGAGGTTATTAAGCCTCTGGGCAAGGTCAACTGCATTCAAAATCACAACGCGCAATTCCGGTGCGCCATCTCCGGAGTTCCGAAACCGAATATCACTTGGTTCAAGGGCGCGCGAGAAATCACTCACGGATGTCGATACAACATCTACTCCGAAGGAGAAGTCCACAACCTGGTGGTGCATGACGTGTTCGGCGAGGACGCGGACGAATACGTCTGCCGAGCGGTGAACAAATGCGGCGCCAAATCAACCAAAGGCGAATTACTGATCATGACGCCACCGAAGTTGAACGTGCCTCCAAGATTCCGAGATACAGCGTTCTTCGACAAAGGTCAAAACGTCGACATCAAGATACCCTTCACCGGATTCCCGAGACCCAAGATACAATGGGTCAGAGAAGGCGAGACCATCGAATCCGGGGGTCATTACGCCGTGGAGCTCAAAGAAAGACACGCCGTTCTCACCATCAGAGATGCCAGTAAACTGGATTCTGGTCCTTACCGTATAACGGCGGAGAACGAACTTGGCCAGGACACGGCGATCATTAAGATCCAGATCAGCGATCGACCGGATCCGCCGAGGTTCCCGCAAGTCGATAACATCGGTCATGATTCGCTGGCGGTTTCTTGGAAGCCTCCGGTTTGGGATGGCGGTAGCAACATCACGAACTATCTGGTTGAGAAACGGGAATCGCCGTTGTCTACCTGGATCCGTGTTGGAAGCACGAGGTTCTCGACGATGGCTGTTTCTGGACTTAGTCCAGGTCGCCAGTACGACTTCCGAGTTTTCGCGGAAAATATCTATGGAAGATCGGATCCTAGCGAAGCAACGGCTTTGGTAACGATGAAGACCGCGATGAAACGAGAATACAAGAAGAAGGAGTACGACGTTGATGCGTCCGGGAAGAAAATACGAGGACGCAGCGACGAGAAGATCAGCGACTACGATCAATTCGTGTTCGACGTGTACAGTAAATACGTGCCTCAGCCCGTGGAAATCAAGCACACCTCGGTCTATGATAGATACGAGATTCTGGAAGAAATTGGAACCGGCGCGTTCGGAGTGGTCCATCGATGCCGAGAGAGAGCTACCGGGAACATTTTCGCGGCGAAGTTCATCCCAGTCTCGCACATGATGGAGAAGGAACTGATCAGGAAAGAGATCGACATCATGAATCAACTTCATCACCCCAAACTCATCAATCTTCACGACGCGTTTGAAGACGATGATGAGATGGTGCTCATTTTCGAATTGTACGTAGAACCCATTACTTTCGCGTTTTATGAACGGTGAGTATAAAAAATTATGATCTTCTAGTTTGTCCGGTGGAGAACTCTTCGAGAGAATCACAGCCGAAGGTTACACCATGTCGGAATCGGAAGTGATCAATTACATGAGGCAAATTTGCGAAGCCGTCAAGCACATGCACGAGAAGAACATCATTCATCTCGGTAAATCGCTCGAAATTAACTTGAAAAAAGCCTCGTGATACGAAATGGAAAAATGCCTGTTCCAGATATCAAACCGGAGAACATCATGTGCCAAACGCGGAAAAGCACGAACGTCAAACTGATCGACTTCGGTCTCGCCACCAGACTCGATCCCAACGAAGTCGTGAAAATCAGCACGGGCACGGCGGAATTCGCAGCGCCGGAAATCGTCGAGCGCGAACCCGTTGGTTTCTACACGGACATGTGGGCTTGCGGCGTGCTCGCTTATGTTTTGTAAGTCAAGAAAAATCGAAGCGTTTTCGCCTCATTCGTACCTTATTATGTCTGTTTCTTCATATACTGGTTCAGGTTAAGTGGTCTCTCTCCATTCGCCGGTGATAACGACATCGAAACCCTGAAAAACGTCAAAGCTTGCGACTGGGACTTTGACGAAGAAACTTTCCGGGACGTATCCGACGAGGGCAAAGACTTTATTAGAAGACTACTGATTAAAAATAAGGAGTACGTAGAAACGTTCTTATCGAGAAGAAAGACGTCGATTCATGTGCCGAATTTCTTGCAGAAAACGTATGAACGCTCATGAATGTTTGTTCCATCCATGGCTGACCGGAGACCACAGTGGTAGAACGAAACCGATCTCGGCCAACAACCTCATCAGTTTCAGGGACCATCTTCGCGAGAAGTACGAGGCCTGGGGCAAATACCTTCTGCCCATTGGCCGATTAGCGGAGTACTCTTCACTCAGGAAATTGCTCATCGAGAAATATAAGATCATCGATGCTACGATCGGTGAGAAATCCATTTCATCCTGCTCAAATCCATCACATTCTTTTGGGTAAAGTTCTACCTGTGAAGAACTGGATCTGATCTGATCCAGTACCAGATCTGAACTGATTTAGCACCAGATCTTATCTGATCAGGTCAGACCTGATTAGAGATAGAGATTCCATTCACTCAATCCCAGATAACCCAACGCGCAGTCAATTTATTCTCAATCCCATGCAGAAATAAATGATGCACCAATGTTGAATCAATGTTTGCCCCGTACAGATCGCAGACAAGCCGCGCCCAGATTCATCATCAAACCGCGAAGTGCGTTCGCTTACGAAAACCAGAGCGTGAAGTTCACGTGCCGAGTTATCGCGGTGGCTCCAGCTGTTCTCACCTGGTACCACACCAGCCAAGAACTGCGACAGTCGGTCAAATTCATGAAGCGCTATCATGGCGACGATTACACGTTCATCATCAACAGAGTAAAATTAGATGACAGAGGAGAATACGTGATCCGCGCGGAAAATCATTACGGTTACAGAGAAGAAGTCGTGTTCCTAAATGTGCAACGTGAGCGAAATTCTCCGAAACCTGATGCACAAAAGTCCAAGATCTAACGTTTCGTTGTTCCAATTCCAGCATTACCCACGGCAATTCCAATGTACAGACCAGAGTTACAGCCGGTACGAAGACGCGAGCCTCTGCCATATCACTTCTGGATGGAAACTACAGAATCCGCCCCAGATTTCACGTTCCTCCTGCGACCTCGCGTCATGCAGATACGGCATACTTGCAAATTGTTGTGCTGCTTGTCCGGAAAACCGCCGCCTTCGGTGAAGTGGTTCAAAAACGGAAAAGAGCTGTCCAAATTCGATTACTCGATGACTCATTCCGACGGAGTCGTCACTATGGAAATCATCGACTGCAAACCCGACGACAGCGGAAAGTATCGTTGCGTCGCCACGAATATTCACGGCACGGATGAGACCAGTTGCGTTGTCATCGTAGAAGGTAATCCTTGAAACAATCGAGGCATTTTGTCCTTGGAATCGAAGAAAGAATCTCTGATGAATGACGATGAATCTCTGATTAACAGGCGCTGAGGAAACCGAAGAGCAGGAAAAAGTCGCGCATGATATTCTACATTCCGGAGGTACGGAACATCATTTCCTCCCATTTCCTCAATGAATCGTTCCCAACTTTGTAATCCGTTCGATCAAAAACTTCTTCAGAGCGCAAGTACATCGAGCAGCCTCTGAAACCGCCGCAGCAGCAGTTCGTAACGGTTCACAAATCCTCGCCGTACAGCGGTTACAGCAGCATGACCACGGCGAGAGACCCGAAGCGCCTGCCAAGCTCAGATGTCAAGGCCGCGAAACCAGTGACCCCGGTCGTACCGGAAGTGCCCAAACCAACGATCCCCGAAGTCGACCAAGTCCCAGAAGCCAAGGTATCGCGCGAAAATTGAAAGTTGAAAAAGTGTGACGAGATTACAAGCACAATGTTCACAGAAACCCACGGAAAAGCCGGAAAAAGTGGAATCCAAGGCGAAGAGGCCGGTCAAAAAGTACGGTAGTAAACTGGACGGAACCGGAAGTCCATCTCGTTCTAGAAACACGACGAAAGAGCTGATTCGTAAGTTGTCGTTCCGATGATGGTCTCATCGAATCATGAGCCGTTGGCGGTTTTTGTTTGTTCTGGTTTTTGGAGTAACTCGACGTTTAGATTGGTGATAACGCGTTGTTATCTTGATAGCGCCTCCAGATGACTCGTCCATGGGACCGCCCAGTTTCGTGGAGAAACTCAGCGACTTGACCCTGAACGATGGCGAGAAATTGGAACTGACGGTGAAAGTCGCGGGAGATCCGGAACCACAAGTCACCTGGTCCAAGGGCGACAAGGTGAACATTGCCATTTTCCTTCTCCAAGGAATCTCGAAAGAACGTCAAACCTCGAATCCTGATTTTCAGATCCTAACATCTTCGGAAGTCGTCGACCTGAAGTACAAAGGTGGCGTCGCGACGATGATGATCAAGGAAGTGTTCCCGGAAGACGAAGGCTATTACACTTGCACGGCGATTAACAGCATCGGCTCGGTCACGACAACTTGTAAATTAACCATTTTAGCAATGGCGTCTACCGGCGCTGATAAGCCTAAAAGCGAGGAAGAAAAGGACAGACCGCCGCAAATAGCGGATCATTTGAAGAGCGCGGAAGTGATGGACGGCGAAGCGATCATGCTGAGCTGTCGAATAATCGGCGCGAAGAAGTTCGATGTCATTTGGCTGCACAACAACAAGGAAATCAAGCCGAGCAAAGACTTCCAATACACGAGCGAGGCCAATATTCACAAATTGCAAATCGCGGAAATCTTCCCCGAGGATAGCGGTACCTACACGTGCGAGGCCTTCAATGATGCCGGGGAAAGCTTTTCGTCTTGTACCCTCAATGTCAAAGGTAGGTCAAGTTTTAATGGTGGAATTAGATTCTAATTGAAGGAGAGATCGGATCTTTCCGAGAAGAGTGAAATCTTGGGTATAGAAATGGCGAAAACATGAAGAGCTTGGACGATTTTCAGTTCCCAACGAGATGCCAAAGAGTCCAGTGTTCACGACATTCCCACAGTCGGCAACCGTGACCGAAGGAGAGGGCGTTAATTTCACATGCCAGACTGATATACCGCCACTGAAAGGTACTTTTCCGGTAGAAAATCTGAGGAATGCGCAATGACCTTGATCTTTGATTACAGTGACGTGGCTGAAAGATGGTAAACCAATCGATGAAAAGAGCAGTAGATACAACTTCAGCAAAGAGAAGGACGAGAAGACGTTCAAGCTCCGAATCAAAGCGTGTTCGGCCGAAGACGTTGGACAGTACGTCGCACGCGCCATCGGCAAAAAGGGAGAAACGAACGTCGCGTTCGCGCTGAACGTCGTTTCCGCGAACGAGGTCTGAAGGTCATAATCGTACCCTCGAGAAAATATCATTACATCCGACGATCGCGAACTCTGCGCACTCAAGTTTTAAGTGTCCATCGTTAATGAAAAGCCCACGAAATTGTGAAACGAACGATCATCGGAAGCAGACCGAAAATGTCTTGAGACGTTATCCAAAGCGAGACATCGGATAAGAGCGAAAACTAATATTATTTATATCATTTTACTGTTCATCTTTTTAGTTATTTATTTATTTATTTATTATGTTTTTGTCGAGTACATTTTTTGATTTGAGCTTATAGCTGTTGAAACTCACGCAAACATTCGTGTCGTTTGCATGAAAATGGGGAGACGAAGCGAGTGAGTTTGGGTTGCAATGCCAGCATCCTCCAATCGATCTAAATTCGCGATCTACGCCGACTTCGTCTCGCCACCTTCGATCGAATCGACACCCGCATTCTTATTCCAACATAATCAATCGCAACGCGCGGCGTACTTATAGTTTTTGAAAGACTGCTTCCGTTATTTACAAAAATCTAAAATAAAAAAAATATTTGAAACCTCGCGTTTCTTCATTTTCCCTAATCGAGCGTGAAATGCCAGGCGGAATGAGAAAATAATTCGTTTTATTCCTGCGCAGTACAAACATTACAAACTGTATAAAAACTGAACGATTCCACGCTTCTCGCCCTCAACTTTCGGATTTATTGAACGAAGACAAACTCGAAACTTGCGAGTACAAATCCCGGGGATTCTTGATGTTGAAACAGCCGAAAGGCGGATTATTGCGTAGAACATGATCGACGTATTTCAAGAAATAATCCCCGCTTTCGTACTCGACGAAATGGCATCCCATAACTTTAACCCTGCTGCACTCGGAATGGAACCCGACGACCTCGAATCCGCACGTCGTGATGACGGGAATTTGAACGTCGAATTTCGTCGATTGAACCTTTCCAGTTTGCGTATCGACCGCGTAAATTGTCGTGGAGTTGTCGTTGTGTTGCACTGCAAAACACATTGTCCAATTAATTCCAAAGTTCTTCGCTAGCGAAATCGACGGGGAAATTACCGGCGCAAAAAATGTACTGCAGGTGCGAGGAAATGGATTTCAATCCTTCTATCGCGGATTTTTCAAAGTCCTCGTTGAAACGCAGCTGTTCCCATTCCGCGGTTTGTGGGTCGAACTTGTAAAAAGACGGCCCCGCTACGACGATTTTGTTATCTAATATACAGGTGCAAGGATCTTGAACGAGGTTTTTGATAAGCGGAATCGGCGCCGACCACTCTTCTGCAAATTTTCGGAGAAAGTTTTACAAATTGGTTAGAAGCTCTCGACGCTTTTCTTTCGCTACATACCGCTGTCGAGATCGAAGTAGCGCATGGTATCATTTTTAATGCGGAATCGTCCGATACCACCGATTACGTACAAGCGAGATTCCCAAAAAATTGCAGACATATGCCTCAGAGGTTCTTTCAAACTGTTCAAAAACGATTAGTTTTTACCTCGATTTCATTCGATTTCTCTCCCGAATTCTTGGGATGAAATGCCACTCCAAGAAATTCAGAGAGAATTTCTGCAATTACCTTGTAACGTAATACCACTGCTTCGTCAACGTCGAAAACCGCCAAATATCATTATTGAATGGTCCATTTCCTAATCCGAATTTACCGCCGACCAAATAAATGTCGAAACCTAGAGAAGCAACGAATAAGTGAACTTTAATGATTTCTGAGAAGCCGAAGAATCGATTTAGAATTTGTCAACTGAAACTCAGGAATACTTGCCTCTGGCAATCATTTGAGCCCCGACCAGCATTTCTTTTGGATTCGATTCGAAAGGAAATTCTAGCACGAAATCGGACAAGTCCGATCCATCCCAAACAACTACAACCACCTTTTTATTCGATTCCTCTAACTTGTGATAAATGCAGCACTGAATATCTTCTAAAACTCTTTTCTCTAAAACAGAAATTCAGCGGTCTATACAACATTAAACTCTTTTACAAATGTCTACTCTTCCGATTTTTTGGATCGATGCAATATCGCTCGAAAAAATTCGGAGAAGTTATAAATGTTCTCTATAATTACCAACGACGGAAGTTACGAGCTTCGCGAAATTCTCTTGGGAAACATCGATTTTTCCGCAGTTGAATTTGTGCCACGTTTCCATGACGTTTTTTAAATGTTTTTCGTCCTCGAACTGCAGATTCGAGTTGCCGACAATTTTGAGGAGAATGTCTAGCGACAGAATCGGGAATTGTTCGAGGGGCAGCTTGGAAAATTGCTCGATGCACAAGGCGAAAGCTGAATCTTGCACGTCTTTCATGAAAGGCTGATTTTTGGCGTAGACGTAAAAAGATATCGCGTTCTGGGATGCGAGGGTGCGTCTCAAAATGACTTTTTTCAGATCGTTTTGCAGCTCGTCGACGAGGAAATAATTCGCAATATCGAACAAATCGATCAATTGGTCCGCTGCGTCGCTTTCGAATTTCCACAGAGATTTTTTGAGGAATTTGGTTTTCGGATTCAGACCTTCTCCTTCGTCGTAGATCCATTCGATTAAATCCTTGGGAACAAAAAGTTACTTGAATTCGAAGCATTTTTCTAATAATGCAAGTTTCCAAAAAATTATTTCGCCGAAATTCAGTTTCGAAATAATTCGAACGTTTAAAGTTCGCGCCAAAAAATGGCACTCGAGAGAGAAACACGTAAAAATTTCGGACTTTTTTTTCAATTAACGAACAAATGACACCTTTGCCTTTAACGAAAAATTGCTCGACGGTCAAAAAGAATGTAAATTGTGGAATAAATTGTACTTTTATGCTCCTCGCCGTCCAGTTCAGGCTCGTTTTGTATTCTGTCAAACTCGAATCCGCGTAATTTCCCGCAAACAGCGTTTCGAAGTACTGGATTTTCCGGGCAAGCTTCTGTTTTTCAACTTCGATGCATTCGTCGCCGACAACAAATGTGAATTTGTCCTGACAGTTTTCCATTTTCGTAAACAACAACAATGGTATCACAATGTGAAGTAGCTGAGAGAGATATGCACTGACACCACTTGAAGTCATCGGAATATCAAGAATCGGCGAGTATCGAAATATGTCGAAATGTATTGCAATCGCGGATTCAAATTAATTTCGAAATTATATTTTCTTATTTTCTTGCACAAACTCGGCAAAAACGCGCAAACTTGCAGTGCCGAATTTCAGGACTTAATTTTCACCTTAAGAATTTCTCTCGATCTAATCTGAACCCAAAACATGGGCAAGTGTCAAAAAACATGGCGGAAACTTAATTTTCCCTCATTTCGGAATGTACACATGCACACATAGAAAATTCGGAAAACTCACCGACTCCGATGATCTTTTGTCCTTGGAACTCGTCGAATATGGACTTACCTGGAATAACAAAAAAAATATTGTCTTTGTCGAAACCTATTGTTTGATTTTCATGAATTTACACAAATCCAACGCAATTATTAAATGGCATTTAGGTTTACCTTTCCGCTGACGTCATACGCGAAAAAACACTTGTGCACAACACGACACTCGGCACGAACACGAATATCGTTTAGTTATTTTGCTAATGATGTTATTTTTTTACTAAATTCGTCGCGTGGAGCCGCGAAAAACACTGACCGGAACCGTTGGCTTCTTCGCGGCATACTCACTCATCCGAAAGACTTTGAGCCAATGAGCGCGCGAGACGGGAAGTGATGCAGAAATATGGCGCGAAGACTCCAACAGTTTCGCGGCTTCAAATGACAACGGTAAACAAAAGTGTGAATTCGTAAAAATAAATCACGACAATCAAACAATAAGTTTGATGATCGAAATATTGATCAAGATAATGCAAAGTCTCGAAACCGACTTCGACCATGATAAGAATGTTCGGAACATCCTCATACCGGGTTTTGTAAACATACCTATAATTAGGGAACATTGTGTACGTCCCGAAGCTTCCGACGTTGCCGCCAGATGGATTTTACCACGAGTCAGAAGCCTCGATCTGCTGGCTCTTAAAAACTGGCAACGTCGCTGTCACTTATCATGGGAAATTGGAAACAATTAGAAACGTCAGTTTTTCCCTTATCTCTCGTATTTTTTTCCTTCTCGGGTAACCATGGAAACAGCGTTGCTCATGGGAATTGTAGCGAATCGTGGTTTTAAACAAGAAGTAGTCTATGCAAAGCACATGCCAAATAGTGATTGAATTTTGAAAGTCACAGTGTGATATATTACAGCAATGCCAAGAGCGCAAAAATTTTTTACTGGTAAACACCACGTCTTAGAAGCCTGTTTAGCGATTTGCGGTATCGTCTTTTTTTGCGAGTTTTTCATTTATTATCTGGTCATATTACAAGTGAGTACATTCAAAAGAATTTTACTTTTCACGTAACGATTTCTCGAACATTCGAAAACATTTTTTCCAGTGCGGATGGCCACATTTGGATTCTCTCAAAGCGGATGTTACGATCGCCCCACAAAAACCGGAAGAAAATCCGGTCAGGGCGATGTTCCTGGCCGACACGCATTTATTGGGAAGCAGAAATGGCCACTGGTTCGATAAACTCCGAAGGTTCGATCCCATTTCGCG
Source organism: Zelostemma sp. ZL-2020 (assembly GCA_022816865.1). NCBI lineage: Eukaryota > Metazoa > Arthropoda > Insecta > Hymenoptera > Platygastridae > Zelostemma > Zelostemma sp. ZL-2020. Next base: position 19,165 of record JABFQM010000221.1, on the reverse strand, counting down.
AAAAAAGACAATTTTCATGATTTCTAATTCGTTTTCTTGTTCCAGGGAGTGGCAGATGTACAGGGCATTCCAAAGTGCGATAACGATCCACGATCCGGAAGTTGTTTTCATACTAGGTTTGCAAAAACTAAAAACCGCATCCCAGTTGATAAGGCATATGTTTGTACTCATATTAAAACTGCATTTCTCAATTCCAGGAGATTTGTTCGACGAAGGTCTTTGGAGCAGCGCCGTGGAGTTTGAAAATTACAGGAAAAGATTCAATTCCTTGTTCTCTGTACCCAAGAAGACGCGCATTTACGCCGTGGCTGGAAACCATGACATGGGATTTCATTATGGTAAACATGAATGACAAAGTAACGATCGCAAAGGTAGCTCGAGTTTGAATAACAAAGAAAAATTGCAGCGATAACGCCGTATTTGAATGATAGATTCGTCAATGGAATGAACGCACCCAACGTGCAAAGGGTTACTATCAGGGGCAATCATTTCGTTTTGATAAACAGCATGGCCTTGGAGGGAGATGGATGCTTCCTTTGCCGATCCACGGAAACCGCTGTCAACCAAATTTCGAGTAAACAAAACGTTGAATATAAATAGGGTTCGCTGTTACTAACGCTTTTTAAATTTTACAGAACATTTGAAATGTGCCAAAGGAATTGATAGCAACTGTGCTCAAAACAACGCAATTAAAAGATACAGCAGACCTATACTTTTGCAGGTTCGAAAAGGATTAAAAAAGCGGTAAATTATGGGAATGTAACGAGAATAAGATGGTGTTTTTACTTGTAGCATTACCCGATGTATCGCGAATCGGATAAGTTCTGCAGCGAGTTGGACGAAGCTCCAGCGGAAATGAAAGAATTGAAGAACCGAGAACGGTGGGAATGCTTATCGAAAGAGGCTTCGGAACAGGTACAGTTTTGCTTGGAGAAGGAAACTTTCGTTCGTTTTCTGTACAAAGTTTTAGTCAATTTTATTGAATGCCGATAATACAGAATATAACGTGGTACTTAAAGCTTTTAGACATTTTGAAACCAAGATTAATAGTCGACGGGCACACTCATCACGGCTGTCGAAAATTACACAGGGATGACGTATTGGAAATTACTATTCCGTCGTTCAGTTGGCGCAACAAGAACAACCCTTCATTTATTCTTGTAAGTTTCACGTTTTAAAAAATAAGGAAACTTTTGTACCTCGATATAAAGAAATGTCAAGTTTCTATGAAACTGTACCTTATTTGTTTATTTACATTTCAGGGTGCGTTTACCCCAGACAATTACGCAATCGCCAAGTGTTATATGCCTGTTGAATCTACTGTGATAACAATCTATGTAATCGCCATTATCGTATATATCATTTTTAAAGTAAAACAAATTTTCAAACGCACTCTCTTTGCCAAGTACCGTTAAGGATACGCTTCATTCTTATCTATTTGTGATAAGCAAACACAGACAGTCAGACAGCCTGTCTATATTCACATATCCTTCGAACTCATTTACAGCAAAACAATTTTCTCATGACTGACATCGATAACTCGCGAGATTTAAAGAAGATTGAAGATCGAAAACACTGCATAAATAAAGCATACAAAACATAAATTATTACGTGATTTCATTGATTACCAATAATGTTACTACAAAAAACCAGACGTCGCGTCAAAAACGTTCATTGTGCTCAAAAAAGACAAGAGTCAGAATACGACGAATTCCGAGTTACAAAAGCAGCGAAAAAAAGCATCGCTTATTTCGTTATCACATGTGTTCGTAATGCATTTCAAAAAATGTAAGTATGCATCGATCAAGGATTCGAGACTCGCTCAATAACTCAAAGTCGCATTTTCGTCGGTGAAAAACGTTCTCCGCAGCCTTAATACTTTTTTTTCATATTTGTTCTGTACCTATGAAAATCATTCCGCGGACTTTGCATTCGTTAGTGATATAAGTTGTCTTCGGTTGAAGGAGGATGGCGACTAGTCAATTTTAACGGCCGCGTAAATCTTTCGGATGAATGAATATGCCGCGAAGAAACCAATGGTTCCGGTCAGCAGCCAAAACGTCAAGACCATAAGACCCGTGTAACTAAAGTAGAGTATTGTCGGCACGAATTCCGTTATCTCCAGCTTAGTTAGGAAGTAAAATATCGAGTACGCCAAGACATAAGCGGCCGAGCCTCCACTGACGATGAAACTTCGCCACCACCATCTGTAGTCCTGAGGAAAAAAATGTTGTTTTCAAAAATTATAAACTCCAAATGATCTGCTTTTTAAATGTTACTCACTTCTCCGCATAATTGGAAATACACCATGACAATGGAAATTTGTGAACAGGAAATGACGAGTATACAAAAGACGAGGAATAAAAATCCAAAGAGGTAATAGAACTGGTTTTCCCAGAGTGCGGTCAGGATGAAAAACAATTCGATGAAAACCGCGCCGAAAGGCAGTATCCCAGCCATCAGTGTACTGCAAATTAAACAATCATAGTTTAAAAACAATTTCATCGTTCAGAGAGTGGAATAATCTTTCAACGCACCATAATGCCGGATTCATGTACCACAACTGATCCGGAACTTGTCTAGGAATTTGATTGGTTCTAACGGGATGCGTGAACGGTTGTTTCCGGTACCCGAAATAATATCCTAAGTAAACGAGCGGCAAAGAAATGCCGAACCAGAGGCAGAGCAGCGCCAGCATCGTCCCGAACGGCACAGCTCCCGAACTGTGTTTTCCCAGGATGAAAAAGTTGAGGAAGAAGCACGTGGTGAAAACTATCCCGGGATACAAAGTCGCCGTCTGCAAGAACAAACATTCCGTTGTACTTTCCAAGTTTTTCTCTTCATTCGTTTGTACTCGAACTCACCAAAAGCGCGGCTCTTTTCCACTCTCTTCCCCTCATCGTCTTGTACAACCTCGCGGAAAAGTAACCCGCGACGAGACCAGAGAATACGAACAAAAAAATAGCGCACGTGCCCAAGGCTCCTCTGCTTGCCGGCGAGAGCATTCCAAGCATGGCGAAAACTGTGAAGAATTCAAGTATTTTACGTATTTTGGATACATTTTTTGAGCTTGATATGATTTTTTGCTCACATATCGTGATGAGGGCCATGAAAAATATTTGAATGCCGCTACCGATAACCGCAGCGAAAAATCGCGAGTTCGTAGGCGGTCGAAAAACATCGCCATGGACCAGTTTCCAGCCGGTTTCTTCGATGCTCTCGTCCAAGTTCGCGAGGCTGTCGCTGTCGCCTGCGTTGTACCTCGCGATGTCCCTTCTCAGAGTCCTCACCATTATCATCGTAAGAATTCCCGAGAGGAAAAATACAACGACGAGAGAATTGATGATAGAAAACCAGTGGATTTCGACGTCGCTCATTCCCAGGTAGACGTCCCACCTGCTGGCCCAACTAACGTTGGATTCTTTCCACTCGACCGAGTAGATAAAGAAAAGACTCGTGCCTTTCGGGTCCACGAACTGTGGCATCGAGTTTTGGGGAATGGGACCAGAACACGTGTTTGTTCCTTCCTTCAGGTTCGACTTTAGCTGCGATTTGTCCACTGAACGTGCTTCCACTTCGAACTCCACCACTCGGAATTCATTTCTACAACAGATTCATGCTCTTGGTATTCAAAGATTTGAAACTTAGTCTAGCAATCTTAACATTGTTCGATGGAACTAACTCTCCGTGTTTGTGGTAGCGAAGTTTCAGCTTGAGGTAGTTGTTGATGTAAGCTTTGCCGTTCGAGATTCCTCCGAGACGATATCCATGATAAACAATCATATTGTTCGTATTCTTGTCAATCTTTTTCGAAGCTGCCGGAAGATTGTCGATCAATCTGAAAAAGCAGAGTGTGAAATCTGTTTGAAATTCTTTTATCAAGATTTTGAGACTTACAAATGCACGGTGTATTCGTGCTTAATTCGTTCGATTACAAGTTGGGAATCTTCCTCATTCCAAGTCATTGGTTTTTCTCCGTCGTGGCAAAGAAGTCGGCAATTTATATCTTCGCCCATCGCCACGTGATACGGGGTATTGACAATTCTAAACGGAATTTGAAAATTATAGGATGACTCGTTGAATATTTGAACAATTTAATTTTACCTATCGCCTCTGAGGATTTCTCCCAAATTTTCCGATTTGTAAATAATCACGCCGTTTTTTGGCCTGCAAAACTGTAGGGAATAATACTCGTACGGTAACTGCGTGTGTGTGCTTGTCATTTTGACAGCTTTGACATCGATTTTATCTCCTTTTTTGAACTCCACAGGAGCAACCCCGGGAACATAAAATCCATCGACTCGAAGGAAAATACAAAACGTCGCGACTGCGAGGCTGCTCCAAATTAATCTTCCCTGGAAAAAACAATGTCCCATTACTCAAATCGAAGTTTCGAAACGTTCGGAATAACCTAACCTAAAAATTTGACGTTGAATAAAAAATACAACTGCGAATACGCGGAGGAAATGGGAAGAAACAAAATAATTCGGGATGTTTTGCTGCGTGGAGGAAAAAAGGATGATTTTTGAGATTCGAGAGGGAAAATGAGAACGTAGGCAGGGAATTTTACCATTTTGCTCCTGCGATATTTGACTGTCGAAAGAGCACCTCGCCGGTGGTGAACTTTACTTCATAAATCCGATTTTATTCGCTTGAATTTGGAACAGCGGGTTTCTTTTTTACTTTTTTCCGTTTCCATCCGACACTTCGATGGGCTGCCAACAATCACAATAATTATTTTATCTACGATCACCAACGGGAAATTCACTTTGGCAAGTGATGAAGAAAGAACAGACGACGACACTTCGGAGCTTCAGAGTCGACAACTTAATCTCGAGTACATACTAGATAATACTAGATTTTCGGCTGGGGGACTTTGGCGTCTGCACTGATTGCCACGTGATAGGTTTAGCGGTTTTTGTAAAAATGTTCCGACAAATTCCGAAAATACGGAAAAATACAGAAAATGTTGAATCTCCAGATTTTGGCATTTTTTGGGGAAAGTTAAAATTTTGAAGCAGGAAATAGTTTGAAAATTCGATCGTCGTATTTTCACGTATCGGAAAGAAATGACTCTTAGAATTTATGTTTATTATCCTAAAAAATGATGAAAAATGTCAAACTTTTCGAGACGTGGTGATTTCATTTGCTCACTTATATTAAAACGATTGGAATGAACAAAAGTCGCTTCATTTTTTTCGTTTTTTATTTTCCCACGTATCCCTACATTCTTGTCACCAGAATTTGTATCATAAGCAATTACACACGCGTGTCATTACGAAACACGTGGCAGAAACGTCACGGATCATTCGTTTCAAAACTCTTCTTCGAGAACCGAAAAAATCATCTCTTTTTAAACTAAAGTTCAGTCTTGTCAGAATCGTATGATTCGGAATCCTTGTCAGAATCATACAAACACAACTTGGATATTTCAGAACAAATTTCCTTAGTGACATCGGCCTCTTTTCTCTGCACGGCTGCAACGATGTCTTCGTCATGTTCTCCGACGATTTTATTACACTGAAATTAACAAGTTGACTCATCAGTATTTGGTCCAGAAACACTGCAATTGTTATTGAGCTCAAAGGTTTAAAACTGACATAATATTTTAGGCTTTTGTTCATGTCTGAATCCGTGATCAACTCAACGTCCCCCCCGATCAAGGGGTTCATCACTCCGGCGGATTCGAAAAGATTCAGAACAACGATTTTCCCTGTTTTCTTCTCTCGGCCCCTCGCGAAATTTTCCATGTTTTCACAAATTGTCTCCAAGTTTTCAAAGATGTACGACTCGGACTGCGACATCGGTATCTGAAAAAGTGGAAAATTTTTCGTTCAAAAATTGCAATCGCAAAAACTGCAAGCGCCGCTTTACCGTTTTTCTGACATCGTTTCCTTGGGCATCTAATCTGTAATTTCCTACTTCGATTTGTCGAGTCGGACTAATCGTCGCCAAATGATTTTCCAATTCGTTCAGCACGGTCTCGCAAACTGAAAAAAATTACAATTTTTCAACGTTTTTGATTGAAATCGCGACGAGATAAACAAAACAAATACATTACCAGCGCATTCCAATTCTTCGGAAGAAACGTCACTTTCTTCTTGTGCAAAAATTCCTGACGCCAGAAGAAAAATTGTGAAACACGCGAAAAATAGTTTCATTTTGTACCTGAATTTTCAAAAAAAACAGAGCCGTTGATTCATTTGTCTGGGTTATTTCTTAAACATTCGACAAAAAACACTCACAGGGTGTAAAAGCGTGTCACTTCTCGTTGTCGCTCGGTGATTTGTTGATTACTACTTTTATCTTACTCGAAGTAACGCGAGTTTACTGGTAATTCAAAGGCATTTCTTGCAAACCGAGATTGGAGTATCCTAGTTGTTCCCAACTACGTGTCTCACCGGGACTCGCTGGAGACAAAAAAGGCGTTGCTAGATTGCATTGAAAAAGACATTTCAGAAACGAATGATCCGTGACGTTTCTGCCACGTGTTTCGTAATGACACGCGTGCGCGTGTGTAAGTGCTTATGATACAAATTCTAGTGACAAAAATGTAGGGATATATGGGAGAAAAAAACGAAAAAATGAGATTGACTTTTGCAAAGCTCGATCAATTGACGTTTAGTGATGAGAATTATCGCAATTCCTCGCGAATTTTTGCAGAACTACAAACAAAATAAACTGAACAATATCGCGATTTTTAATGGAAAATAACTCTTTTCTAGTTCGAAAATTGGTTGACCAGTTGCTCGGTAGATGTCGCTAGGGTGGTCAAGGTCATCGATACAAATCGAAAGTTGTCAATGAATAATAAAAGTGTTATAACAGTTCAAAAATATGTTTATGTTCAATTCCACACTCCCTATTCGATAACATTTAGTTGTGCTTTTTCACCATTTTACATATCATTTCATGACATACTAAATTAATTACTTAAAAAAAAAATTCTCTTTGAGAAAACAATAAGTTTCAACGTAGACACCTGAATAATTTCAATAGTAATAAATGTACGTATTAATTGAGAGAAATCTGGAGGCGAAAAATTAAATACATAACAATAGATACAAATAAACAAGTGGATACAAAATGTAAGCATCCAGACTTCTCTCGACAATTTCTGACTCAAAAGTTGACTGGGAAACCGAGCAAGTACATGTATGACTTGGAATAAAAAAGAAGGTTAATCACCAAAACGATAAGATCGCTTTCACTTTAGTTCTCAAGGGAAAACCGTTTCGGTCCTTAACCTCCTTTTTTAATTCCAAGTCACGCATACATTGATCAAAAGTTTACGATCTAAAATTATCAAACTTAAAAAAAACTTCGTATACAAAACTGACAAGTCAAAAGTAGATTCAAACTTTATAAACTTTCGATCTTGTAAATCTCCCAGAACAATTTTCCGTTACAAAAACTCGAGGAATGGAATGACTGAGAAAGATCAGAATTGAAAACGTTGAAAAGTAAACAAGCTCACACATTCATACCCAAACCACAAATGTTATTCTCGCAGTATTTTCAAGAGAATGTCGAATCAAAAAATACTTTGAAGAAAAAAGAGTTCGGAATGCTTTCAATTGCACCGCGATAATCTTACGAAAATGCATTCAAAGATGCAATCCATGAAAAAGAAACGTTCAAATAACACGTAAGAAATACAAAATTCGTTAGCGTAATCGACGTTATTAAAACATATCGCCGATTCTTGTAAAACAGTCTATAAAAATCGATACATGGATGGAGATGTTTAATAGGCTGTCCATAAATAGTGTCATTCTCAATATTCATTCCATGCATATTCTCATCTTTCATCACCACTTAAACAGAAATACCACAATGCGCTTTTTTCTCTAACGTCGTGACACAATTCATGGACAGCTACGTTATACTGGCGTATGAAGTCGAAGGTCGTTGATGAGAATCAGTTTCGAGAAGAGGTCGAGTTGTACTGTGGATTACGCGTTGATTGAAGACATTGCCAAGTTCATCATCATCTTGCTGAACCGAATTGTATTGTTTTCTACGCGGTATCACATCTGCAATAAAAAAAGTACCATCAGCATTCGAATCGATTGAAACACACGGTGCGCTTTTCTTCCCCAAATGTGTGCAGGATCAACGCACAACACTTTCTTAGTTTAAAGACAAGTGGTGGTGGGTGTGAGGAACTAATTAACTCGGCTTACACGTTGGCTCAGTGTAACTTCATGCACAAATTCCATGTTGTCTTGCATGTCTCTCCTGCGATTGAACTGCTTCTTTCGATTCATGGGTGCGCCTAAAAAGATCGATCGGTTCTCTTTTTAACATTAATTACTCATTGCTTATCATTATTCAAATACGTCACAACGCCACCACCACAAACAACAATAACATTCGCTAAACAAAACCCCGCATTTAGAATTTCCAGATTCGTAGACACATCGATAAATTACGCATAGTTTTACTTGTTTCCTTACCCATGTAACTGAGCAGGACGGGTAAAAATATCAGTCCATGAGCAGCACCGAACAATACTATTCCCAAATACATTCTGAAGTAGAATACCTGCAAGAATAAACGACAATTAGACAAAGAATCCTTCCGAAATCCTAATCATCGTCACACGACAAGATCTCACTTGGAAGATTTGAGTTTTGGCAAAACCCAGAACCACAATCCCGAAAAATTTCGTCAAGGTGATCCCGCTGAAGATGGAACTACCCATGTTCATCAAAGCCTCGGCTACTCGTTCCATCCTGGTTTCCTTCATCGAGATGGCAAACGAATGAACGAGATGACTACAAAATTCGACGGAAATACCAGCAGCCTGTTAAAAAACAAATCCTCGTTCAGTTCCATACATTCCATAATTTCCTACGCATTAAATTTACCATAACGAGATTAACGAGCGAAATGGCGTTGAGCGTGATTCCCCACCAGTACATCAATCCCCCGATGTTCACCAAAATCATCGTGATCGTAACAAGCACAATAACGGACGAAAAGATGTCGAAGCCCATCAACACAAAGGTCGCGACGAATATAGCGAGCAGAGAAAAGCCGATGCTTTTGAGCGTGTCGAACCACATGGTCAAATACTGCTCGTAGAAGACGTAGAAAATGCTGTAAGGGAAAACTTCGACCGTCTTGTTCACGCCCAATTTCGCCAAGTTGTCGTTGAGCATGACGGTGATGTTGTCCGAGATGACCCTCGCCATTCTTAACGCTTCGTAATAGTCCTCCGAAGTTTTCAACGTCGAATGATAAGGCATAAAATAGGAGGCTCCAGCTTTAGACTGATTCGTCTTATCAATGACGTAATTTACCGCATGCGAGTACGCGGCGTGGCCTCCTTTCACGCAATTAGCTGTGGGGTTGTCTTTTAAGAAAAATGACAAGTACTTCTTGAAATTCGCCGAGTCGGGTCGGCCGTTCTCGCTCATGGGAATACTGCAGGATTTGCATTCTGGGTCTAAAAAGAATGTTTTAATATTCTGATTCTGAATGAGGTAAAGTTTAGAATCAACAGAATTACCATAACTATTGTTGGGACAGAAAGAACCGTTTTTGGTTGATTTGCAGCAACTTTCGATTGCTGACCAGTCAAAATAGTCGTCCAACCATGATGAGCTTTGCCTCGCAATGTACGTGCTGTAAAAAACGAAATCGGTTACGTTTTTCCATGAAAAGTCGTGTTCGAGTGAGCTTTTCATTATTCTTTATTACTCACACATCGGGTTCTTGAGACGCAGAATAAATTTGGTTCAACAGTGAATCCTCGTTACAAAATTGACCGCCGCAAACCAAATTCTGCTGCTTCGTGTTGGAGAAATCGATGCCGTCTTTGAGAACGAAGTACATCGGTGGCCCCATCGACACATATTTGTTCAAGAACTGTAAAGAATTAAATACCGTGAGATGACGATTCATTCATTTTCTAATCAATGAACGTACTTGGAAGTACTTCAATACGAAACTATCCTCGGGCATGGAAAGTTCTTGGTCCAAGCCGATTTCAATGTGCGGGACCACTGCGATGCTGCTGCACAACCAGCCGAAAAAGAAAATCATGACGAACGTTCGAACGTTCTTCTTCATCAACAGTGGAATGTAAGCGTCCTTAAAAATATCATACAAAACACCATGCACGACTTCCTCTCCTTGATCTTTTTTCGAGGCGCGCATGAAACAGCACACATCCAAGCGATTTTGCTGAAATTACAAAAAAGAGCATGAAAAAGTGGAATTAAAATGACGAGATATTTTTCTTACCTCTTGACGAGCTGTGTCCAAAGCTAACAAACTAACGAAACACGTGATTTGGAGAAAAAAGTCGATCAGAAGCGCCGTTCCAGCGTACAAAGCAAACGCTTTCACAGCAGGCATGTCCGATAAAGTTCCTATCGATCAAACAAAAATCGTGAATCTTTTGGCGTGCTCCAAACTTTTACGTTCTTGCGAGAAAGTATGTGTACCCAGGAAGAAACAGCAACTTTCCGAGACGGAAGTGAGAAGTATGCTGGGACCAACTTGGCCGAGGATTCGACCTATGTGTTCCGAAGTACTTTCGTTGGGACGTTTGACCTCGCGTTGATGAGTTTGAACCATGATGAAAATGTTGTCAACTCCAACGGCCAAAACGAGGAACGGGATGACCTCGATGACGATCAGGGTTGCGGGGACTCCGATGTACCCGAAAAATCCAACGGAACATGTGACTGAGAGCAGAACGATCACGACTCCTCCAAGGCCGAGAGTGATTTTGGAATCCATCTAAAAAATGATTGTAATAAGAAAAAATGTCCCAGATCTTGTGGTTTTTCGAAATCCCATCAACTACTCACAAAAAACAGACTGAAAGATCGGATTTGACCCAAAGATATCGCGATGTAGGCGAACATGATGATGTAAGAAATGAGGATGGTCAAGACTTCGGACTTGGACTCGCGAGTCAATTCATCTTCGATGGACCGCTCGGACGTAAAAGCGACGTCCATATAAGCGGGCTTTTTCTCTTTTACCCAGTCCTGCATGAACTTGACGTAGCTGGAAACAAAAAGTCGTTACAAAACCTCGATTTCCAAGTTTCATTCGCCAAGAAATTACCTTTCTTCCCATTCCATAGCCGTCGAAACCTGCTCTTTGTCGAAATGATTATTGACCAGAAAAGTCAGAATGATCGCCGTGGACTTTTCGTAGGGTGCATTGATCAGCTTTTCTCCATGTTTTAAAAATCCACCAACCGCAATCGCGGGCTCCACTGGACCACCGTACGGCGCCAAACACTCGTCAGGATTGAACGGATTTCTAAAAAAGACAGTCTTTTATATACAGTTCGAAATGACCAACGAAAATGAATGCGAGTCGACTTACTGAGTACATTTGATGAACCTGTCGAGATAATTGACCTGGACGTTGTGGGCATCGGGATACGACTTATTGAATTCAGCTACATCGTTTTGATAATAGCCCCAAACGCTTTGAATCACGCAATTCTCAACTGTTGCATTCTTATCAGGAACCAACGGCGCGAAACAAATATCCGCCAAAGTATAATTATTCTTCGTAGAAATATTCTTGATCCCTTCTTGAAGTTCCAGAACCGCCAGTAAAAATGCTCGATCAAATACTGGCCCGAAAACGATCGAACCGTCGCTCGTATTATGGGTAATCTGGAAAAAAACGAAGAAATTGAGCAGAAAGTTCGGAAAAATGGAAAATAAATAGAACGTACATCAGGCAAGCCAATCGAGGTCAAAATGATTTCCTCCGTTCTGTAAAAAGGTTCGAAGTGGCTGTCGAAATAAGTCTTTTCTTCGCGGGATCGGGAATTCGGCGCTGCCCACAATTCAACGGGGTCGGTTATGATGCGAATTTTGGTGACACCAAAAGCGAGGGCGGCGATGAACAATAACCCCAAGCCGAGCACGAGCCACGGATTCCTGGCGCAATCTGAAAAAACAAATGATTAAACATCCGAAAAAATTAGCACGAAATTAAAAAACTCACAAGTTCCCCAGCGAGTGAAGAGTTGGGTCAAGAATTTATCGAATCCCGCACCAAAACGTTCGACGCAGTTCGAAGAATCTTGGTCATCGGGACGCTCCCCAGATGCGGAACCTGTGGATATTTGTGAACATTTCGGTCTCAATTGACTCCAGAATTAAATAACCGAGCTGGCAATTATTTACAAGAGAAAACATAAAAGTCTAAAATAAATCGCGGATTTTGCAACATCGAAAACGGCGATAAAATCAGGTGAAGTGCTAAAGTCCAACGAAACGTCGCTTGTTATTGGCTTTGGTATCGAGAAAAGAAAGATTCGTATCATCGGTTATCTTTCGGAAAGTTTGCTTTAGAGAACAATGAGTTCTAAATATATCTTCGCCGAACCTTGGAATAAAAATTCCGAAACGTTTCCAACTTTTGCAGTGGTATTGACTTCCATATGAGCACATAAATATTGTAAAATCACGCCTAGATATGTCAGCATTCGGACATAGAAACGCGTTCTTATCGCAAAACTCTGCATCATTCATTGAATGAATTTCGATGTTTCAAGCTCTTTCGTTTGCAATTCCGAGATAAGAACATTCCCAATAAGAAATCTGCAATTCAGTACTTCGCGCTACCGATTTCGAAAGCAGAGATTCGAGTAAACAACATCCGTTTTCGTAAAAAACCCTTCGAATTGTTAGTAAAACTTGGTTAGTGATAAAAAATATAAAATCATTTTACATTAAAAAACAAGCTCCAGCACCGTAAAATCTTATTAATAACATACGCAAGGCAAGTTGATTCACATGCTCCGTGTACCAACCCTAATGTTTATTGTACCCTGCACCGAGAAAAATGTCGCCAGGTTTTCCAGGCAGAAAAACTCGGAAAAGCACATTTTCCTCAGTCCGGAACCCGGATGTAATGAGTTCAATGAAAGTCGATCAAAAAGTAATTCCGAAATGATCCAAGTTTCTCCAAATTGTTCGGGAGGGGAGGGAAATACTTGCCTTGGGTACGATCTAATCAAGCCGAAAAGCACCGAAAAAATAAAAAAATAACAAGAATTTCATTCTGTATCGTCCGAAAAGTTCAGTTCAATGTTATAAATCATTTGCCGTACAACGCAATTTTCCTCGGTTCTCTTCCTCAGATACATTAAAATAAAGTTGAAAAAATAGTAAAAACATCGAAATAGTTGTTCTCGTTGAACACTGATTTCCAAGGAAGTGCGACTTTACTAAACTAAAGTAGAAAAAAGAGAGAAAGGAGAGAGAAAAAGCGCAATAAAGATAAAACGTACTAGAACGTTTGGACTCGAGAGGACTGTTTTCTTGATGATCAGCGAGGGTAACGCGGGTACGATCTCCCAGACGATGCAGCCCGGAACTTCTATGCGGTGCCCAGCCAATTGGCCCTCTTACCTCTTCGCCTCGTGCAACTTCATATCCAGTAGCTGAAAAACGATTCATGCACTGAAAAAAACGCCCTCGTTTCCACCCGAAATCATTTTCCCCCGTCACAATTGACAACTCATGAATCGTTTTGCAGTTACCGAGTAACGACTTCATAATTAATCATAAATGGGAAGAATTAAAATTCTACCACCATTGAACTAATGAGAAAATTCTGCCACCACAGCAATGAAAATGTTCTCGATTTAGTCATGCTCCCATGCACAAGTTGACAATTCCGTTAAAGAATGATTTGTTCGGAGGCTCCATTGATAACGCGGCTTCCCGGAAGAACAACCCAACTCCGCCATCACCGCTGTCAGCAATATCAACTCGAAAAACAGAGCCGAGTCGTTTTTCCAGGGAGCTGGAGCTCGAACCCGATGAGTTACCTCTTTGCTCCCTTTTTCCAGCTCGTACTTCGAACACGAGAAATACCACTGTACCAGCAATGAAAATACCAAAGATTAATACAGTGTAGCTATCGAAGCCCAATATTTTTACTGGAACAGGAACGTCCGGAGTTGGCGGTGGAGCTGGACAACTATCTTCGCAGTCGATGCAACCGCACTTCGCTGAACTCGCCTATAACGTAAAAAAACGTTTCATTAATTCTGCTCCCTACGCCAAGGTCATTTTCCATCACGCGATTATTCGATCGTGAAACATCAACTGAAACTACATTTTTTATGCAATCAATAACGCATTTTTCGATCGTATTGCTTCAATTGCGAGTTCGACAAGTTCAAGGTCAAGTGGAATCTCGCTCGCTAGTCTACAACGATTACGGATCGATGGTAAATTACTTTGGCTAAATTGTCGCTGGTTTTACATTGGTCATTACCAAGGTTGGGTAGTGACTCAACTCACCAGTTAAAAGTTTTAATTTTTGTATCGAGAAAAGTTAAGTTAATTCAGCTACGGCATCATCGCGAGAGTTAATATTCATTAAAGGAGATATCTATGGTTATTAATCTCTCGATACGCTTCATCGTAATTATCACGAACACGAGATAAATTAGCAACCACTTAAAAATCGTTCTCCGTGCCCGTTTTTAAACGCGCCGGGAATGCTATTCGAGCCGAGCAAAAAACCGATGCTCCGCGTACACTTACATTGAAAGCCTGGCTACAGGGTACAATTTTCGGGTTCAGCGGCGTGAACCCATCGGTCACGTTTTCCACGACGACATATTTTATTCGAAAAGGCACGAAAGGGCTGTTAGCATCGCCCAAGTATTCGAACCATTTCGCAGCCGTGCAGCGACTCGCGCCCCATTCTCCGCACATTATATCCATAGCCAATTGTCCCGTGCTCGGACTAGACACACTTTTGCAAGAGTTGAACACTCCGTTGATGTGCTCCGGAGTTATGTAATATTCGATCCCGTCCACGTAACTTCGATCTGCAAAAAAAGCACCATAAATAATTTTTTGTTCTCGAGGATGTTGAAAATGAACTCACTTTTGTCATCGAGTTTGATGGAAGTCGGATGGATGAATTGTTTTTGCGTGGGACTGCAAGTCATTTCACAAATGGACTTGGCGAAATTGCCCATGCAACTCGGACATCTTCGTAGAAAATTTGCCGCTAGTTGAATCTTTGTGTTTAGGGTTGCTAACTGGGCTTTGTCGCAGCAAAGTTCGATTCCTTCCGAGGTCTTGTATTTCCGCAAATCCCCGCAGTACATCGAGAGAAGATTCTCGTCTTTGGGGTTTAGGGTTTTGGGAGGCCCCGTGTAGTTGCAGTTTTTGGTTTTGTAATCGACGATGGAGCACTCGCCGTACCAAATACAGCCTTTTTCCTCATTTCCCGCTTTCGCTGCGATCTGGAATTAATTTTGTACGTTAAAAAAAGCAATCGTTGGAAACATTTTTGGATGGAAAAACCATCGATCTCTGAATTTTCCAGTTTGTGCGACGACCCTGGTTTTTTATATAAATAGAGAAATAAAACTGGAATTGATAAAAAAACAAGCAAACTTTTCCGCGAAATAATAGAGAGCACGAAACACCTCTTTTTCGCAGAGCAACAATTTTTTTCTTTATAAAATATGCAATTTCGAAGGTTTTTGCAGTCAATACCAGAAAATCATACTTCATTATCTTCAAGTTGTTATCACTCGCGTAGTACGATACGTAATTTTTGCAACGCAACTTCAAAATGTGTTTTCCTTTTTTTTCCGAAGTTTTTTTATGTGTTTGATGTTTTTATTTTGCATATTTTATGTTCTTTATGTGCACTCGATTGCGAAAAGTTGAAAAAGAAAAGAACAATCGTAAATGTTGATTCACACTCTTGCCGCGATTAAATAAAAAGTTTAACATCGATCATGCGAAAAATGTCCTCGCGCCAGTAAAAATATGACTGGAATCGTTGTGAATTGTGCTATCATCGAGCTGTTTTACAGCACGAAACAAAGTTTTTATTTAGAAACAATTACATTTAAAGAAAAAATTTTGCATGACCTCCATTCAATTTCAATTTTATCGTGTGAATTTCGATGCAATATAAATCGAAAAGTAACTGTGAATTGACCGGTTCTTTAGCCAAATCCGATCTCGAATTAATTTCACGTCAAAACCTTTTCGAATCCAAAAATATGTAAATTCTTCCAATTTCGGTAAAATAATTTCCATCGAATTAAGGAAATATTTATTTAGTTTTAAATAAGCCCAAATCGGGGCAAATATGACTAATATTATTGGAATTCGTTTAATCTTTCATCGGCATTCCTCGGATTCTTCACACACACACGCGCCCACTTGGTGCAATGACGATTCGTATCGCCTGCACACCTGCGTAGCAACGAATTATGACGTGATCGCAGTATAACATAACCCCGAAATAAATCTGTCAAACTAAAAATACCAGTCTTTCACTCAAGAAAAGATATCTCTAACATGTTTAATAGAAAGAATCAAATAAAGTTTCATTACGTGTACGAACGTTCAATAAGTCGATGACTAATAAAAGTAGCTAATAAGCAACGCGAACTTTTATAAATAATAAAGTCCTATGACGCAATAAACATTTACCGTGGTCAAACAGCAGCATAATATCGCCAAAAATAGGAAGACTCGTATTCGCAGCATCGTAGGAATGTTGAAATTTGACCCTGTTAGGACGAAGGCACTTGACACAAGCAATCACAATTTTAAACCCAATCACAATTTTATATCATAAATGCGTGAGTCATTCCGGTACACAAATCGCGATTCCAGAAATCAAGGAATTATCGGTTACACTTTTCGTCCATATCGGTGACATGAATTTCTGGAGAACGATGACTCGGACGGGTTCAACACGTGATGACACACCGCTAAACTAGTGGACACACCAAATGAATTTGCAAGTTCACACGCGACGATGGGCGATACGACATGCGCGACGGGCGGGACTGAACTGACAGCGACAGCGCTCGCGTCGCGAATGATTCGTCGACGGTCGACGGTCGAAACACTTTTTCCCCCCCTCCTCGCTGCTACGAAGTTATTTGTCAAGTTCCGAGCGCAAGCGACCATGAGGTTGTAACATAATTTTAAATCGATGTGTTTGTGTACATTAGTAGTGTTTCCCAGTTCGGTGTCCCTTCGATCGATGATACGATTATCTACGCTGCGTGCACTTCCCCGGACTTTCGGATGAATTATATATATTAAAATAAAGGCAGACTATTTATTACAGGGTGAACTTTCGGGAAGTCGAACGAAATGTATGGATTTTTTGAATTTTTTATGTTTTTTTAAACGTTATCTGAATAATTGAATAAAAAATAGCAACTCAAGGTACGTTATAAACAAATTGATGAACGAAAAAATCAATGAATAACGGGGTTTTCACGCGACTTGGAAAATTGGAAAACCTTGAAAAAACAAAACTTGTAATGAAAAAAAGGACCGAAATTAAGAGCGATTAAATTTTCAATTTGATTATTAACTAGTGACTGCAAAATTCTTGGAAATTGGCAGTCTTAGTATGATAATCACAAACATTAAGAACTCGCTTTTTCTCGAGAAATGTCAATTCATATCAGTTTATCGGAGATGTTAACAAAATCGATAAAATTGTTCTCGATGTATAGAAACATAGTCGTGATAAGAAAATTAAAATCTAATCAAAAAGCAGATTTTTAGAGCAACCTAAAAGAAGGATAATTGATTAAATGACTGGAAAAAGTTTCGTGTCTGCACGATCTTTCTCGGTGTGTGTAACCTTCATAAAATCGAAAGAATTTTTGATAAGAAAAGCCAACCTATCCATCTTTTATTCCTTCGGAATTATCGATTTAAATCTCACGCTAATTGCTTATTCGAAATTATTTTTAAATGAATACATAAACTGTTTAATAATTTGTTATCGGTAACTTTGAGAAGATCAAAGGTACCGCCACTTTTCGACTTGAAATAAACGAGAGTTGACTGTAAATAAGGGCCTAAAAAACTTATAGGAGATTTTTCAGAAAGATTGGATTAGAATTTTAGCAATTTTCTATGAAATCATTAAAGTAATAATACTTTCGAAAAAACGATTTAACTTTTTCGAAGTATATAGTTATAAGTCGCGCCAATTTTAAAAATTGCATATTCCTGTGTCGAAAAATAATTTGCGTAGAATATGAATTTTCGTAATATGATCTCATTCTTCGAGTTAGTCATCAGATCGAGCGTCATTATCAAAGTAAAAAGAAGTTGGATTGTGTGTAAATCGTGTCTGCATTATTTCGTCGAATTTATAGGAAAACTGGGGTGGTTTGAACTCTACCACTTTTTTAGAGAAATTAAATGCATGTCATCGAAGGCAGATCATGAGAGCATGTATTATTATGATCAATTCGGACGTTAATAAAAATTGTTTTTTTCTTCGAATCTGAGTTTTGTTTCGATTTTTTTTGAATGGTACATTTTTTTTTAAATTAGTTTTTTTCTCAAGTTGGACATTTTTCTGTCAGGATATGAAAATAACCGATGCATTATTCAATTTATTACTGTCATGATATATAAGTTAAAAATGTTAATCATGAATTGTGTTTTGAGAATGCTTATATATAAGAAAAGTTAGTAATTTTTGATTGTTAGAAAATGCAAAAATTAATAGTCGAATAAAAGGGGATTGAAAATGATCATGCAATAGGATAATCTTTGTTAAACAATAGTTTCAATAAGTACTATAACTTACCTGTATTTATATTAAATTGTGCAAAAGAGGCCAAACTTCCAGTAACAATTGGAGTAACCTCCTTTAGTTTGTCCACGGAAATTTGTTAAAAATCATCACAGAACAGTTGTATAATTATAATCTTACATAAATCGCTAACTGATAGTACGAAAAATAATTAATGTATGCACTTCTCAAATTGTTTTTCAATGTGTAAATATAAGCTTATATATAAAGCGGAAAAAGTAGTTCTATGTAGCCGAATATTCTATCTGCAATTCACTGAAAACATTGTTTTTATATCTATCAAATCTTGTAAATTATATCTATTTACTTATAGTTTTCAATAAACATCTAAAAAGTTATTTATTCATACGTTAAATCTGTTAATTTGCAAAAAGTCGAACCTCCCCAGTCTACCCTACACTGAGAGAAGCGTAGAGCCGTAGTAAGCCTACGAGGTTTAGGTTACGGGCGGATACTTATCGCAACCTCATGTTGCGTTGGGTTAACTATCAGTATCCTTGGGATAGGCTACCATAAGATACCTACAGTTAGTATAACTCGTAGTCCT
>JABFQM010000220.1:0-44893 GCA_022816865.1 Zelostemma sp. ZL-2020 | reverse complement strand
AAACGATTCCCGAGATGTTTCCGAGTTGTTTCAAGCGTAAAAAGAACGTATGTAATTCTTCGCAACGCGTGTATGCGTGTAGTTGTTTCGTTGGCGCGAGTCGGGTATACAACACATCCGTTCCAAATTGCATTACCTGACAGCCGCGCTACTAACACAGAGAGATTTAACATTGAGCGAGACATTGCACACCGTCGCGATCGCATATTTACTCACGCGTTATACTCATTTTCGTCGTGGCCGTAAAAAAACACCAGGAAGGATTTTATCATCGCGTCTAAGAAAATGAATAATTTTTACGATCGCGGGATTCGCTTTTTCCCCGTCCCATTCAAGAAACGACAAAAAGTTCGAATTGTCAAAGTTCAAAGTCGGAAATCGCGGATGTTTTGGGCCGACGCGACTCACCTTTTTTGAGAAAAACACGAAGACGGGGCTAGACCTTGATAAATCCCATGAATGAGGCACTCACTGCACTTGGAGACACACTCCGTAGCGTAAATCGCGGTGTTTCATGCCTCGGGAGCGTTTAACTCGCGATCGTGCCGTCGAGGATGATGAACTGACCGGCACATCGACGCGTCCGTTTCGTCGCTCGAGTCTCGGGTGCCAGGTGGCAAAGTGGTGGGTGAGACCGGAACAAATGCCCAGAATTCTTTGCGCGATCACGATTACTTCGCGTTTACCCGATAAGAGCGCTTGCTTTCAGGCACTTTGAGGGAATCGCGTGTCGCGCTCGTGCGATCGACGAAATTACACGGGAGGGAGCTGCTCGGGTGCATTTTATTTGCAGGTGTTTCTTCCTGGGAAGGTAACAGCTACGTTGCGTCGAATAACCGGTTGAGGACGCTGATCACAACCTGCGTTATCGATCGGGAGCTTCGATTTTCGATCGTTTCGTTTTTTTCAAAGATTTTGAATTTTTGAGGCTTTTGCCTCCTTTTTGCGAGATTTACATGGAATTTTGGGTTTAGAGAAATCAACTCGGTTATTAAATTGATTAATTAATTGATTTATGGGATCGACAGATTCCTTCCCTGTTTTACCGGTCGGATTTGGAACTAAAATCGGCAATTTTTGAATTACAATTGAAATAAGACGAAGTTAAAAAGTTAAAAATCATTTAATCATGTAAAATGTGAATAAATATGTTATGTTTATTACTGCGAGACCTAAAAAATACATTGACCCAACCTGACCTCGCACATAACCTTAATCGGACGATTCTATGGTTGTGCTGTCAAAACATGTGACATGAAATCGTAATATTGCATTATTTATTGCTCCGATGTAAAAACTGCGTTATCTGAGGTGTGAAAACTTCCGATTATATTCTTTTCGATCCGTTTGCTTAGTCGCTTGGGAACAAAATATCGAAATAGACGCAATTCTCTAGATCGCGCTTCGAAAAAATCAAAACTTTCGGAAAAACGGATAAAATGAGTGACGTGAAAAGTGTTCGTCTTTCGAGTGGCTACGATATGCCACTTGTCGGATGTAAGTTTATTAACATTTACGGTACTTGACACATTTGTTCGAAAAAAATTAAACTTTTGCTAAATTTAATCTAATTTTCGTAATGAATGAAAACCAATTAAATTTCAGTTGGAACCTACGACATTCAAGGTCTCAATTCGATGCGCAAAGTAATCGACGAGCTTCTAAAAGTTGGATATCGATTGATCGGCAAGTAATTATTTACCAATCATAAACAAACGAAAATTAATTAAAATTTTTTGATATGCACAGATACGGCAGCTTTTTACTGCAACGAAGAAGAAATCGGGCAAGCTTTGAAAGAACTGCTCCCGAAGCACAATCTTAAACGAGAGGACATCTTCATCACCACGAAACTCGGTGTGGAAAAATATTTTACAAAATACTAGAATTACATGATAAATTATTGCTATCAATTTTCAATCTAGTGAAATGATAACTACACGAATGCATTCTCAAAGTCATCTCGTTTTTTCAGAACCTCAAGATAATGGAATACCGGAAAACATCAAAAAATCAGTGGAAAAGTCCTTGAAGTCCTTGAGCACGACATACATCGATCTGTACTTGATCCATTTTCCAGCAGCTGGATGGCACAACACCAATTCCCCGGATAATCCGAAAAAGCGCGACATTACATGGAAAACCCTGGTGGAGTTGCAGAAAACTGGTGTTCTGAGATCCATCGGGGTCTCGAACTTCATGATCAAACATCTGAAACAAGTTTTGGAAAATTCTTATAACGTGAAACCCGCGGTCAATCAAGTTGGTTCCTTGGTTCATTAAATTTCCATCTTTCCTGACTTTCTTTTGATGACGATTTTCATTTTGAACCCAGATCGAACTGCATCCATGCCATCGTCAAGAAGAAGTGAGAAGCTTCTGCGAGAAGAATGGGATTTTTGTTCAGGCGTTCTCTTCGCTTGGGACGAGCGGATCGAAACATCTGTTACAAAATCCTTTGATTTGTAAAATCGCTGGCGAGCTCGGCGTTTCCCCTGCGAGGCTGCTCCTGAAGTGGGCGGTGCAACAAGGCATTGGTACTATAAACAATTGTTAATTAGTTTGACAAAAAGTCGAAGGGAAAAATCCACTGCTTAGTCAAGCTGACGTAATTTTTTGTTTAGGTGTCATTCCAAAAGCTGCGAGTCTACCGCACATCGCAGATAACTTTCAATTGGACTTTCCAATCGACGAGAAATACATGAAAGAGTTGTCCGCTATGCCCAAACATAGATTCGATTTGGATGCGGAAGCCGTTGTTTGAATAATGAACCAATATACATATTCATTCCGTGATTATGACTTTGATAATTGTACAATTTTAGCAACACAAATTAAAGTCGTTTACGAGTATGAAAACAATATATTTACATATATGTACAAGTAATGCACTGAATTGTTTACAAAACACGACGACTCAGATTTGTGTACCCTATCCCGACACAAGTTAAACGCACTTGTTCCAGTTCTGTGTCTTCTTCTTCATCCTTCAAGTTTTCCAACTTGAACGTGACGCTGAAAAAGTCTCGAAGATCTCGTAAAAATTGGACCCTGGAAAAAGAAAACTGTCTCATTCTAGAAATCTCAAGAAGAAGAAATCGCTGCTTACGTTTGTTGCGTTAGCGGACCAACTGTCGATTTACAAACGTCTTTCTGACTCAGCGCCATGAAAAGCGCGGCCATATTTTGGAACGGCGAATCCACGCAACCATTTCTATAAATTTCATCGAGAAGTTTCATAGCAGCTTCTTTCCCGAGATCCTCCGGAACGCAAGGTATCGATTTCGTTGTCATCAACGGAGAAAATGCGTCCCCGCTCAGGAAAACTCCGGTCGTCGTTTCCGCCGTCAAACAAATCCCAAAACCTGTTAAAAAGTGAAACGATTGATTTTCGGATTCAATGACGAATCAACTTGTATTGCAGGCGATGAAAGAGAACCTGGAGATTTCCCACTGGAGGATCCTTTGCTGCAGTCCGAGTGAATGTAAACGTCAGGCAAAAATTTCAGCAAAACTCCTTTTGCTGACTCTATTAATCGATTCGCAATGGCTGGAGAAACTCGAATGCTGCAAGCCATGCCCCTGATTCGTTTCACCATGCCGCTGTCTTGAAACTAAAATCAAATGCGCGTTCAAAAATTTGACGGGACTTCAAAAAAGTCTATTTTCTCAACCTGTATAGTTTTCAGGTTGCGACTGACGGGGCATCGAAAGTGAACTTCTCCTCCTCCCAAAGGCGCGACGCCTCGTTTTTTCACGTTCAGCGCGACTTCGTTATCGCCGGGCAAAAAGCGCTTCAAAATGGGAACACCCGACGCTTTCAATCGGTCGATCGATGGATCTAAATTGTTGAACATAAAGTGATATTAGATCGAGAAGGTTCAGGTTTCTGTTTTCGTTGTTTTTATTGTACCTGAAGTGTTATTAGTGACCCCGAAAAGTTTCACGTTTATCGGCTTTTTGCAAAATGGAGCCAATGCCATAAGAGCTTCCAAGTAGTAACTGATTCCACGGTGTAAGCTGCATTCGTGTTCCAATTCATCGCCGACGAGAAGACCGGGACTGTAGTACAAACTAGTTCCAGTTTCACTAAGTTCGATTCTCGCTCCGTTCGTGACTTTGTCGAGCAGTCGAATGAGACTGACTTCATGCTCTGTAAAAATTTCGCAAAAATTAATTTTTCGATTGAATTTCTTATTTCGATTACATTAACCATTTTAAACAATTTTTTCATTGTGTAAATAAACTAAATGTGAATAAAGGATATTGAATTTGGATCCATACCGAAGGTGAATTCTTACATTAATTTATATGAATCATTGATAAATTCTTAATTCTCGTTTTTTGAATGAAAAACATGTTTTGTTCGGAAAAACTAACCTCGAAGTCCGGGATCATCGTCGGTGTCGCGGATATTCGTGATGCGTACGGGTTTCCCTGATAACGTGGATAATATCAAACGATATCGCAAGTAATTGCAACCCTCGTAAATTAGAATATTATTCTGCGACTTGGCAGGCATTTTGACAGTGTGTCTATTTCACGAAGTGTGAACGGCGTGTTTTACACTTTTGACTTCTTTCAAATTTCGCCACGAGCGGTGATTGGTCAAAAAAATGACCGATTGCAGCGACACTGTCAACCCCAATATAAATCCTTCAAAAAACTCCCCCAAAAAGCTTCTTGAAAGCAGAGACTGGAATGTCCGTCTTTTTTTCCCCTTCGTTTCATTCCCTAACTAAATTTTTAATCCAAAAACGCTTGGACTGAGAAAACAATAAAAAAACCCAAACGTCGATTGACAACTTCCATCTTGGAATGAGAAATAGCGCAACGTCGCAACGGCGTCGTGAACCAAGATGTCCGCGAATCTACAATAGAGGAAGCGTACCTTGGCTGTCAATATTTCTTAACTCCCATCGGGTCACGACTCACCAAAATCCAAAGCGAATACAAGATTCCGTAACAGCGCTCACTTTCGCTGATCAATAGGTAAAGCGAAATTGCATGCTTCGAACGTTGCTATTTTGATCGTGATCGCGGATACTTTTGTCAGTGCATTTCGTGTAGGAGTGAAACAGAGCTTGATATTTACCCCCCAATCTGTTGAGTTGACTTTCGCTATTTTCGCTGGCTTCCGAATATCGCCGAACCTCCCATTTCGAGGCCGGGTGAATTGTTGTTTTCATTTCGGCCACGTTTTCGAAGGTAATCGCAAAGCCTTCGCGAAGAAATGTCGAATGCTTCGGAAAAAAACGGAGTGCAAATTTCCCGTGCATAAATCTCGACGTTTCCTCGGAACTCTCGGAGATTTTACGCGAGGTATCGTTGTTTCGTATCTCCTCGAAATATTTTCCATTTCGTTCGAAAAATCGCGAATTTTGAGTTTACATTGTGATTAGAGTTGATTTTAATTTGAAAATTAATCGATTTGTTTACCAAATTATCGATTTTTAGATTCCGTTTTTTTCCCATTTTTACAAATTCGTTGTTTTTATTGACGGTTTGATCTTTTTTATTTATCGAAAACTATAAAAATGTATTGGAGTTTCAACTTTAACATTTGTTTTAGCTCAAAATCAAGAAATGCAGTGAACGTGTAAAAACCACCATGGCCAGTGACAATGATGAACCTTTTATTACAACAAAACCAAAAAGACGGCGTCCGATATCAGATTCTGAAAGCAGCGACGATTCTATGATACGTACTAACCGCAGGCGGAGATTCGTAAGTTGCTAACTCCTAAAATATAAAAAAAGGGAATGTTGGAACTAATTTCAAAATTGTTTATTACAGAAAGTTGTGAGTGATGTTGAAAGCAGCGACGATGATAACGACTTCCCAAAACCCATAGTCAAAAGGAAAAATCACGTAAGACAAAGCAAAATGCTTCACGGTAATCCAAAATCAATGAAAAATACAAATCGAATCTTCTGGCTTTTTTAGAAGCTTCACAGTGATGAAGAGTCCTGGTCCGAGAGCAGTTCTGATTCTGAAACTATTAACACATCAAATCTGAGTAAGATATAATTAACTTTCTAAACTAGAACTTTGATAAATCGAACTCATGAATGGTTTTTATCTTTTAGTAGAAAGCGGCGATTCAGCAGAATGGCAGTCTGACTGGGACAGTGGCGATGACACAGAGACACAAAATATAGAGAGTCCAGATACTTCCAAGGAAGAGGATAACAATAAACTTACAAAAATGACAACGGAATCAAGCAACTATGACTCTGACAAGAGCGATGGACAGACCGAAAAGTGTCCGATATGTTTACTTCCATTCAAAAAGCAGCAGCTAGGAACACCTTCATCCTGTGATCACAGTTTCTGCTTCGAGTGCATTTTGGAGTGGAGCAAAAACATCAATACATGCCCCGTTGATCGTACCAACTTTGTAGTCATTAACATCCGCAAGAAACTCGGTGGCAAAGTACGAATCAAAATTTTTATAATTCAAAAATATAGCGTTGATTTGTAACGTTTTTAACTTTGTCTTGAACACTTTAAGATTATAAAACACGTGCCGGTCGAGGTGAAACCAGCAGTTGAAGATATGATCGTTGAAGATCCGACGTTCTGTGAAATTTGTCACAACAGTGACAGAGAAGATCGGATGCTGCTGTGCGATGGCTGCGACTTGGGTTACCACCTGGAATGTCTCAATCCACCAATGACACACGTGCCTATCGAAGAATGGTTCTGCCCCGATTGTGCTCACAACATTCAACTCGATGCTGAAACTGTAAGAACTTTATACTGTTATTTTCATTGCTGATTTTTAGTTGTAATTTCGGATGGAAAAATAATTTGCAACTTTTTAAATGCAAGGTGGAGATGGACATAGATGAAATCAACGATCTCATGGAAGAAGCACGACGTTTGGGTGTGTCTTATGGTCGCACGCGGAGTGCTTATCCCCAGGACAACATTCGCAATCCACGCCTCATTCCCCGAACCTCGCAAACCGAGCGCGTTCGCGCTAATGTTCGTGCGCATCTTAGGCCATCAACTAGACCGCAACACGAGCCTGCATTCAATCCCGATCAACCATCTACATCTTCCGGCATGGATTCCATTTCTGAAAATAGTCACAGTCGCTCGCCCGAGACCCAAATTTCCTCCAGAGTCTTGAGTACGATTTCCAGGTCGCGCCCTTCGACCGGCAGTCGGGGGCGAAAGAAAAAGCACTCGACAAAGAAACATAAGTCCAAAAAAAGCAACAGCAAAATGAAACGTGTCGTTATAAAAGAGATTAACCAGGACGGTGAGGAAGAAGAGATTGTGACATATGTAAAAATGTCGGCTTCCAGCTCAAAGAAAAAGGGCGGAAAGAAGAGGAAGAAATCGCGCAAGGTACAATGAAATTAAACATACACAAATATAACGCACTATTTTCATGAAATCGCCAAATGCCAAGGGCAACACGCATTTTGTCATCCATTCTCATTGATCGATTCTACCGAATTTTACAAATCACATTTTGCTGTAACAAATTTGTCTTTGTATCAAGAAAATTGTCACAATTTAGGATCATTTTATTTGGTTGTCACCTGCATAAATTGTAAAATAAAACGTGTTACTCAGTATTTTGAATAAAAATCTTTTTCTACATTGACGCATTGGCATTTTTTTTTAAACGATCTGTTCGGTTTTGCAATTTGTTACAGGGATCACGGTTTTTGGCCATTTCATATATAACAAAACACTTTTCACGCACTTTGGCACTCAAACTGTGACTCTTGTAATGTCATAGAAACCTTAATTTCATGATTGAACTCACTTTAACTAACGCATGATTTCAAGTTTTGCATTCGCAATAAGCGACCAAAAGTTTTCATAAGAGTAAATTTAAAAAATTCGATAGAAAAGCACAGTGGTTACAAAATTGGAGTAAGTAGCGCGATATTTTGCACTAATTCTCGGCACAAAATTTAACTGGTCTAATGTTTGTTGTTTTTTGTGTAGAAATGGAAGCGCAGACTCGCAATGGCTAATGCAAAAACAGTGAAGAGAAGACTGGCGAGAACTCTTGGGATTCATACTCGAGGAGTTCGAGCCGTAATACCAACTCTGAAAAACGGACAGTCGGCACCCACAGAACGCACGATGCTTATTAACTCTAGGTACAATGCTGGCATTAGTCAGGTCAGCCTCTTTGGCAATAATCTTGGATTAGGTTACAGTCCGCCAGGGTAAGTTACACTACTTCAGACGGTTTTTTCTTCGAAAGAAGTAGTTTTTAAAGTTTTTACTGGTTTTTGGTTGACAGATCCGACGAGGAGTTTGAGGGTTTCACAGGAAATGGGCCAATAGTGCAGACACAACCACGAGTGATGAACGCGACTCGGCGGCGTATGGCGTTGAAGGGCATTCGTTCTCCGCCACACAGCGCTGCTCCGACAGATCCCCTGAATCTCATCGAAAGTATAATGAACAGTCAAGAACTGTGGCACTCGTGCAAGAACAGCAACGTTACCCTGAAAGCCGACGGCACGCTGCTGATTAAGAACAAGGAGAACGAGCACAGTATTAACAACTGCGAGAGTCCCGTGAAAAAGAAGGAAGAAAAAGAAAAGGAGCAGCCTTCGGGCGACAACAAACCACTCGATATGTCAAACAACATAACGCAAGCGCCGATGTATAACAGCTCTCGCGGCGGCGGCAACCGCGGTCATTTCCGTGGCGGCTACCGCGAGAATAATAGACACAGTTATGGAGGACAAAACTACAATTCCCACGACTCGTATTCTGGCGGTGGTGGTCGACACAGCTACGGTGGTTCTGGAAACTCCAGGGAATTTGGCAACGCGACGAGCAATTACGAGCCACGAGGTCCTATGCCGTTCGGTGGAAATGTACCCTTCCGAAACCGCAACCCCCAACACTTTCGAAACAGATTCCCAGGGCCGGAGAATGCCGACCGTCTGCCATTCGCTTTCCAGGAGCAACAACCCCAGCATCGGTTTCCGCAGCCGCGTATGCCGCTTGGGATTCCACCAGGACCACCACCGGGGTCACCGCCGAATTTGCCGAATGCTCTAGGTCCGGTAGCGCCGCCACCTCTCATGTCCATCGACTTTTCGCGGGCAATGCCAATGGAGAATTTCGATGTGCCGGAACCGGTAGAGTCGTCGGAGCATACGGAGAATGACGAAGAGTGCGACATCTACTCCGATATTCAAGCACCGAGCAAATCCGATATGGATACCCAGGAAGAAGGCGGCGATGTTTTGTTGCCGCCTCCGGAACCCCCTTCGGGTTTATTGGATTTTGAGGAGTCCAAGAGTGAAAGAGACAACGACAGTGATCAGGAGCTGGTGATTGATGACACTCCGAAGGAGGAGACGGCCAAGGATGGCGCGAAGGACGGAGAAAAGTATGATCCTTTCGACGATAGCGAGAGCAACGATAGTCGGCCGGACAAGGCGCAGAAGGATCATAAGGGAGGGGATAAACCTGCAAATATTCCGATTCCGATAGAACCGCCACCATCGCTGCCGAATTATTCCGGGCTGAATTTGGCAAGTCAGGTGGGAATTTATAAATTCCTTTTATCCGCCTTTTCTTTGCAAAATATTAACCGTTGTTGTTTTTTTAAGCAGGAGAAAGAAAAGGAAGGAAAACAGCCCCAAGTGAAGTCCTTGATGAGACTGACGGCTTACGACGACGAAGATGAGGAGGATTCTCAGTCGGACTGTCCGAATTTTTCCATATATTCCTCTCAGACGATGGACGTAGCCAGGCATTCCGAACAAGAAATGTCTCAAATGTGTCCTTTAGAGCCACCGCCTTTGCCGCCGTCGATTCCAGACGACGACGACATCATTGTTGGGGATGTGCAAGCTTGCGACCTCGCCGATATCCCGGAACCCGTAGATCCCTACGTCGAGGCTTTAAGAAAAGAACGGCAAACGCTCAGCAAAATACCATCGAAGAAAATATCCCATGACGCAAGGGGAAAGATCACTTTTAAGATAGAGAATACAAAAATGAAACTTAATTGTAAAAAGCTGAGCAACTTGTACGATGAGATAGACGAAAATATCGAAATTTCTATCGAGCAGGAGAAGCAGACGAAAAAGAAAGAAGACGACGAACCTAAGGATCAATCAGAAGCTCCTAGAAAATCCGAAGATCATGATATATGGAATTTGGAAAAGGAGGCTGTAACAGATAATGTCGAAGATTCTGTAAAACTTGATAATAAGAGAGTCGTGGAAAAAGAAGAGGAAGATGAAATTTTACCGAAAGACGAGGAGGAAAAGGATGAGAGTGAAATAGGGAGCGACAGGATGAACCGTCTCGAGGACGAGGACAGCGAAATAATGGAAAAAGATGCAGAGATCGACAGCGAGAATTTGACGCCGCCGCTCGAGCGGTCTCTCACTCCCAGGACGGAAACGTACACTCCGGATCGACTCTGCGAGGACGACGATTCCGAGAGCATGAAGACGGAGGAGACTGCGGAAAAGTCGGCGACCGACGAGGCAATTATTTTGTCGGACGACGACTCGCAGAGACGGGACGAAACCGGGATGATTATCACGGTCAAGGACGACGACGAGGAGCAGTCGCGAGAAAAGATGAGCTCGATTTTCGAGGTCGACGACGATTCGGAAAACTTCCCGTTGGAGAAAGACAAAGCGGATTTGCATAAAGTTTCCGACAATGAGATGCCGCAAGTGACGTGGGAATCCGACGGAGCGTACACGCCTTGCAAGGACGAACTTCCAGTCAAGGACGTTTCGCCGTTACTGGAGAGCGGTTTAGAACCGATCACGCCGACGAAAGACATAAGCAACGACGATTTGGACGGATGTAGAACCCCCGCAGGGTACGCTGGTCTTGGCACCGAAGCAATTTCGGAAACGGACGAGGCGATGAATTTTGAAGACGAGTTGGGGTTGCTGAGCTCGAAGAAGGCAAAGGACAAAGACAAGGATATGGAAGAGGGAGAGATCATGGACGAAAGCATGAAGGTAAAACAATTTTCCAAGTATTGTAACGTTGAAAAAAATTATTTCGATTTTCTAAAACGCCGTATCTTTTTTAAGGCCGGAAAATTGCGGGAGAAAGCGAAACTCAAAGAGGACGATAAGAAAAGGAAAAAGAAGGACAAGAAGGAAAAGTCTAAGGAAGTCGAGAAGAATAAAGAAAATATATCCTCGGAGAATTTGGTCTCGTGGAAGAAGATTTCCAAGAGTACAAAGGAGAGGCAGTACCGAGACAAGGACAAGCGTTCGAGATCGCGCGAGAAGGAGAAGGATAAGGAAAGACCGAGAAAAAAGTCACGAGAATTGGCACAGTCGAAGAGAAAGGAGAAGAGGAAAGAGTTACCGAGGTACGATGTGAGGAAGCTCGTGGCGGAAAAGCCGAGGAAGGACGAGTACGGAAGGGACATCAGAGATACCTCGAGGAGCTTGTCGCGCTCGGTCTCGCGGGTACGCCGAAGTCGCTCGTATTCGCGCGGTCGCTCCAGAAGCAGGAGCCAGGAATCCTGGGGCAGAGGCTGCAGGTCGCTTTCGCGAAGGAAATCTGCATCGCGAAGCAGGCACAGAGTCGCCAGGAAACGTTCGATTTCCAGGTTACTATCCAATCCCATAGTCCGTACAATGCACACAGATTCATTTTAAAAATGCATTCACTTGCGTCGAATTACAGAATATTAATAAGTAATGATTTCTTAATATTAATGTGTAAATTCAAACTTTGCTTTCCACAGAAAACGCTCACCGTCAAGACGGCGTTCGATCTCTAGGCGAAAATCGCGGTCCGCCTCTCGTCGGCGCAGATCGTTATCGCCGCGACGCAGGTCACCATCCCCGAGACGCAGGTCGCAATCCCCAAGACGCAGATCACTGTCCCCGCGACGAAAGTCGCGCAGAAGATCGGTTTCGCGTGATCGAAAACGCAAGTCGCGATCGAGATCGATCGAACGTAGGAAAAAGAAGCAGCACAGATCGAGGTCGCGGTCGAAGAATCGCAAACGGTCGCGCAGTAGGTCGGCGAAACGTTCGAGGGACAAGAAGCACAGCAAGGTCAGGAGGTCGGTGATTAGAAGTCGCTCTCGGTCCCCGGCGAAGAGGTCCTCGTTGTCACGAGAGGGCGAACGCAACAGGAACTGGGAGCCGATAAACGACAAGGTCATAGAGCGCGAGCCTCATTATGTGCCGAACAACAGGGAGGAACGCGACTCTTGGAGCGCTCAGTGGACGCCTTCGTGGTCCAGGTCGCGGTCTAAGACGCCACCGGTTCAACAGAGCGAAATGGTCGCGCGCGATTGGTCTCCGCCTCCTGCTGTTCTTAATGATGTCCCGCCGAAGAACTTGACGGTCATTTTGACAAACAAAGAGGCGATTAAGAAGAAGAAAAAGGAGAAGAGAAAAGATGGGAAGAAAGTTAAAGAGGTCGAAAAACGCGGCAAAAGGAACAGAAGACCTCGGAATGGTAAGTAAAAAATTGGGGAAAAAAGGATTTTGTTTTTACAAAATGTTTATTCGAACTGTTTGATTTTCAGTTCCGCTGCCGTCGAAGGAAGTGTTTGCCAGCGGCGACAACATCCTGGTGAGCGTCTGTTTCAACAAAGAAAACGAAACCAGCGAAACTCCCATGGTAGAGATCCCAGAGACGATACCATTGATTACGCCGGGTAAGCGACGTCGCAGAGAGACAACGAACGTGGAACCGCCAGCGAAGAAGAACAAAAAAGATAAGGCCAAAGAGAAGCGCTCAAAGTCGCCAAAGGCAAAGAAGGACAAGAAGAAAAAGTCAAAAGCTGCCGAGATCGCCGCGTCCAAGAAACCCGTAGCTGTGATAGATTTGGATCAGTCGCCTTTCCGGGAGCAAACTCCGTCGCCTCGTGACGTCATCGTCCTTAGCGACGACGACGATGAAAAACAGGCTCAGGCAAGGGCGGGAACTCCGGAGCGGCTGCAGACTTCAGCGCAAACGACGCCTCAGCATGATCAGTTTGTTTCTCAGGGACCCAAAACTCCGCCCGAACCACAGGTTGTTATTTTATCCACTCAAATCAATCGACTGATCTTAACATTTTTCTCTAACCGATCGTTTTCCTTTTCAGGTGAAGTTCTCGATCAACAAACAAACGAATAATCTCAGACCTTCGATGATGAATCCGCTGCTTGAAGAAGAGGAGGAGGAAGAAGAAGAGGAACAAGAAGCAGACGAACGCGCAGAAGAAGAACTGGAAATGCGGGCCCAGGAAGAGCTGGAATTGCGGCTGAAGATCGGACCAAATACACCGCCAGAACCGCCGTCGTCGCCTCAGACTTCGCCTGATGCTTACGATCCGTTTGACCCAACAAAATCACGTTCGCCAACGCCCGTAGTTAGCCAGGAAGCGACGCCGTTGACGGACGAGAGGAACCAGCGGAACTCGCCTCGGAAACATGACGGAGCCGAAGCTTCGTTAACGCCGGTCGAGACGCCGCAACAACAGGAACAGCAACCACCTGAAAAGCAACCTGATAAACCCAAGATCATATCTATGGTGACGATAAAGCGAGCTTCGCCCGTGAAAGATTCGACGCCTGTGGTTGACAGTCAGACCGAGGCTGCTCAAGTCCCCGAGAGCAGTCCTTCGAAGATTCAGCAAAATCAGCAGAGCGCGCAAAGCACTGCTAATTCGTTCCCTGTTATAAATCCTGTTTTGGCCACGGTCGCCGCTGCGGTTCAACGAAGCTCAATTTTCACCACCGGCAATACCATTGCCGCGCAGAGAAATCTGATGCAGGTGATTGGTTCTGTACTGTTTGAATATTGTTATAAATTTGAAAAAATTGTACAAGTTTTGGAATGGGTTTTGAAATGAAATGTTTGGTTTTAGACGAATCGCATATCGCCGAGCAACCAAGCTAAGCAGCAGCGTACGAACGACAGGCCGCAACTGCCAAATATCTTTGCCAACTCGATAAAATCCGCGTCGGGTGGTCGTGTCGCGAAAGCTGCTCAGAACAAGAACAGTTCGGCGATGGGACAAAATGGCAACGATGCGAATGCTGATGCCGCAAATGACACTATTGACATGTCTTCGCCGTACTCCCCGGGCTCGTCACTGAGCGATGGCATTTTCGATCCCCCGAGTCCTGGAAATGGCTCTCCAGCGGCGGCGACCGCCGCGGCGCCGAGTGGGAAAACGAACTCGGCTAAGAGCAAAAGCGACGCTAAAAAGGATTTGTTCGATAGTTTATTCGAGTCATCCCCCGTTGTCAGGGTTGGCTCGGGCAAAGGAAAGTCTAAGAAGATGGAGAACAAGAAAAAGAAACAATGTTCGTACCAAACAATGTCATACGGTAAGAACAGTATCTTTTGGCAAAAAAAAACTATTATTATATGGCATTTTGACTGGTCAATTCGAGAAAGCTTTTTTCTGTTTTATCGAGTGCATTTTTAGCTTCGTTTTCACTCGGTTGACCAGGAAAATGTGCAACACGGGAACGTTTTGATACACTTGGCCGGAATAGGGAAAAATGATTTAAACTTTTGCATGAGATTTCAATTTTTAATTCGTTTTTGTTGGCGTTAAGTGACCTGTTGCGAATGTACTTTTAAGTTTTTTTATAACTAGTGAATATTTTCGTTTTTGTTCGTTTAAATAGAAATAGAAATTATTTTGAAATATTTTTTCTACCAATTTAAACGGCATTTTTATTTTTCCAGCCTCGAATGCTAAAGTTGGCGTGCGAATGGATGAGAATCAGCTGCAGATTCTGGACGATCTTCCAAGTTCAGCCGTAGAAATGCAAGTAAAAGATAAGGTGAGTCGAATGCACATATTTTTGAACAAAAATGGGATCAATTTAATGACGACATTTCGTGTTGCAGTTTTTGAAGAAATTAAATCGACAAGAACGCGTCGTGGAGGAAGTGAAATTGGTGCTCAAGCCACATTACACGAAGAAACACGTTACGAAGGAGGAATACAAAGATATTATGCGCAAAGCAGTGCCGAAGGTAATTGAAGAAACCATTTCCGTAATTGAGAAAAACATCTTTTTCGTCGGTTCTTAATTCCCGCCTTTTTGCGCTTTTCAGATTTGTCACAACAAGTCCGGCGAAATCAACCCGAAAAAAATTGCCCAGCTCATCGAGGCTTATGTGAAAAAGTGTAGAAACGTCAAGAAACGAGTGGGCACGAATCCAGCAGCGAAAATGGCGAAACCGATGTAAGTTCGTTTGCTCGATTTCGGGCCATTTGTTTTTCGTTTACGGCAAGTTTTTTAATGAAATCTGATTGTTACAGAAAATCACTCTGGAGTTGATCTCACAACTGAGAAAGTAGAGCACTAAGTATTCCCGAGTCCATAGGACGGCCCTTAGCTTACAATCGAAACAATTCTATGACCTGGAAGGGTGAGTGACGGTCAACTTTTCATTCATATTTTTATCGTCGGGCCAACAATATGTATTGTATGTATATATTTTACCTAATCGAGCGCAATATTTTTATTTATATAAGTAATGGCTTACGTCAGAAGTGAAAATAATATTGTTAATTATTATCGCGTAGACAATGCTGTTTCAAATCCAATTCATAAAAAAAGAAATCGAATTCAACAGCGTTTGTAGGAACGAAAATCTTGTGATTCCGCTGTCGTTCGACAAAAGATACATTATAAATATGAATATAACGAGATAAAAAGTCGGGGTGATGTTGCGCTCTGTGAATGGGGGAGGCCCCCTTTGCGTATCTGTGGTCTTTTGTAAGATTGCGTGGCGACAATTTTTGTCATCTATTGTTTTTATGTGTAAATCGTAATCAATAAATTATTCACGCATCTGGATTTATCTGCGTTTGTTAGTTTCAAGCTCGATATCGCAAGCTTTTACAATTCATCGACCGAGTTGATATTTCCCTACGGATCATCGGTCGCGAAGCGTCGTTAGTCAGGGTTTCGTTTCAGGAATAAAGTAGAACTTTTCTCGATGGTTTTTTCGAATTCGGTTTTATTTTTAGCAAAGTTGTGTCGGTCAGGATAATTCTCGGTGTATTCGTTCGTAAATATTTAAAGCGGATTGTAAAATTTAAAGAATATTTATTGCGTTTGCGAGACTGAATTTGGACGGCCTTGAAATGAGAATGGTTGTGTGTATTAACTTGGTTGGCGATAAGTTAGACTTGTATAACAACATTAAACATTATTAAAGAAATGGAGATTTAAACTAAACTGTGGTTTCTTTTGAGTTTAAATTTTCTGGAGGTTTAAGCTTTGATAGAGAAAATTTCAATCTCGGCGATGTCCTACGCAACATACTTCGTGTACATTTTTTCAATTGTTTTTATTTATCGTGTAATTATTCACAAAATGACTTAAAGTAGTATTTGATACGTAGCACAGTGTTCTCGTA
Organism: Zelostemma sp. ZL-2020; assembly: GCA_022816865.1. NCBI lineage: Eukaryota > Metazoa > Arthropoda > Insecta > Hymenoptera > Platygastridae > Zelostemma > Zelostemma sp. ZL-2020. The sequence goes on along the minus strand of JABFQM010000220.1, from coordinate 28,518 downwards.
ATCATTTGATAATTAGAAATAATTGTTCAGGACTTAGTTACATTTCGCTATTCAAGTATTCAAAAAAATCACGATTCTTTAAATTGATTCTTTGTTTGAAACTTAGTTTTCATTTCACATACAAAAGTTGATTACAAAATAACTCGCGGAAGTTCAATGTTTACTTCGCGATGGCAAAACCGAGGCGATCGTTTTCCATGTCGAATTCCGTGTAGAAGCGGCCAATAAAAACGTCTCCCAAGATCCACAAAGGGCCGTTTGGAGGTGGAATGTCAATCCCCATGAAGCCACTGAGACAAATTGTTGTTCCAAACGTTGAAACCTAAAAAATAATTGTTTCATAAATTTTTGCCCATAAATTAATAATGTTACAAATAATTACTTACTCGCAAAACATAGTCTTCTCCCGTCAACGAGAAGTTCTTGCCATTGATAATAAAGTCAATTGTTGGCAACTTGGAAATAGCGTCACAGCTGACCTGTTAAACATTTTAGAGTTAAGTTTAAAACGAAAGAGAAAAACAATGGGATCTGCAATTTACCATAGCCTCCCCGGAAATAATCGGCGTTGCCCCAATCGCTTTGTTGATGGATGCAATTTCCTCAACTGGCCCAGCAATCAGCGAAGTGCCCGTGTCAGCGATGGCTTCGCATCCGTCCTTGCACATCATTTGGTTGCCTATTTCCAATCTGTAAATTTTACATTTCGCATGGTACAATTAACAAAAAACTTTTTAAAAAATCACTCTAATTCCACACTTCAAATAGTCTCGCATTACCTGTCCAATTTGAACTGCCAGTACGCTTTTCGGTCAATAGAGACATACGTGAGATCTCCTTCGTAGTGATCGGGATCGCTTCCACCAAGGATCATTTCTCCACCAATTTTAGCTGACGGATCCCTACAGCACGATATTTAAGCATTAATTTTGTGAACAAAAACGTACAATTCATTGATTACCTATTGAGGTAGAAACTGAACATAGCTTTGGGTACAAGTTGCTGCTTAACCATGCTGTAAAAAACAGGACTGACCCCGTCGACGGAAATCCTCGAATAAGCCATTCCCAAAATCCCATCGAACTTGGCAGCGACGAATGCGAGGCCGGGCTCGCTTATTGCTTCGGCGAATGTCTGGTTCATGATTTTCACTCCAGCAAGCTACAAAAAAATGGTCAATTATTTTTCGGGAACTTTTTTTACTTTATTGCAATTTCATGTTAAATTATGCTACGGCGCAATTATTCATTTTGAAAAGCGATGGAGAAGGTAATTTTTCAAATTATAGGCTGATAAGAGCTTTCTTCATTTTTTAAAAATGTCACACATGTTTATTATAATTAGCGACAATTGCTATCTTATCTTTCATTATAATTTCTATCAAAGTGGAGCAAGAGTGAATATTTATGGAAATTCAATTCACCGTTACTGTGTCCGTGGACAAATATCCCGAAAGGCTTCCAGAGCCGTATTGAATGTCGAATTTGGTACCATTGGCTACGTAACTGGACGATTTCTTACTGTTGTATTTGTTGTGGAGCACTGAAACGAGAAAACAACAAATTTTCATTTCCATGTTCATCCTAGTCTAAAATTTTTTCAGGGTTGCCAGTTTCCAGGTTTTCCACTGCGACAATACAAGTTTTTCCTGTTCATAAATCAGGCTTTGTCGATGACATTATTCTAACATTTGTAAATCAAACTGATACATTTCTGATTTTAAATTTGAAACTAAAAAGGCTGCGTACTGCAAGCGATGTTGAGGTAATTGCATTTCTTCGACGGCACCCAGAGATTGGACGAGCCGGTGTCGAAGACGACGTTGAAATATTGCGGAGGAGTGCCAATTGATATTTGGCCGTAATATTGAGCATCCATGTAATTCGAGAGAGGCTCCGGAGCGGGTCTCTCGTATCGCGCTCGCAATCGCTCCAATTTAGTATCCTTTTCTTTCAGCAACACCCTGGCGCTTTTTATTTTGTACACCGGCACCCTGGAAACAATTTTCATTTTTACACGTTTCTTCACTTTTTTCAAAAACAACATTCATTAAAGTTAAATTAAGGAATATGACGATAACTTAATGGTGAAATTGAGGTTTCAACGTGTTTTTAAATGGAAATATAAAATATAAAGAGCGTAGTTTCGAAAGTGAAGTTACATTGTTTCATCCGAAGTACATAATTCTTTTTATAGCAATAATCTTGAAACTCGGAACAACTAAAAAGAGTCGAGAGATATTTAGTCTCGCATTCACGAGAATATTTTTTCGTCTTTATCAGGCAGTCGATTTTTTCGTAATGCGCTAATTACACAAAGGAAAATGTAATTTTCCGCTGGTTTATGCGCTGAAAATAATACTGAAAAAATGCGAGTCATCTTTTTATAAATATGTAACATGTTTTCGAAGTATTTCTCATCGTTTTTGTCGCAATTTATGGTTAGAATATCGAACTTAACGAAAGCGGATGTTATTGCGTTCAATTGAAATGTATGATGGAAAAATGAATCATTGCACCTGATTACGTCCGGAGAGTCCGCAGCCGTAAAAGCTGCCAGAACAGAGAGCCAACAGATAATACGCCACATTTCGACGATATTAAACACTTTCTCCGTTCAAATCGCTTTTTAGTGAAAAAATAATTATTATTATGAGTCGAGTTTCTGACTTTGTCGACAAACACTTGGTGTTGCTCACTGAAGAATGATAATGACGCCGACAATCGGGACAACGAAACCATAAATCATCCGAATCATCCTTTTTCGCGTCGCCACAGCATTTCCATTGGCTCTTCGAGAGCGCATGGACGACTCGAGAAATCTGATTTTTACTTCTGACCAATGATACCGTTTTTCTTGTTAAGGAAGGGCAAAGATTGGCTCCCGCTTGACATAACCTCATCTTAATGAGGCATTATCTTCTCCAATTGGTGAAGATTTCGCGCGATATTACGAAACTTTTAAAAACCTGAAATTCAAAATCGCGATGTTGAATGCGAATATTTTTCTTCCGAATGCATTTAAAAATTACATAAAGTTGTTGAATTGTGTGCGCTGTTTCAGTAATTTCTCTTTCTTTTGCAGGGCACGAAGCGGGGCCGGACTAAACTTCACCCGAAGAAGTGCGATTACTTGCTATTGACGTTGTAAATAACGAATTCATTTATCTCGAATAGTTCGTAAGTAGGAAATCAAGCATGCACTTTTTACACAAAGTACTTTTATTGTAAATGCAAGTTCTACGATTGAACTACGAAATCAAATCGTTTTATAACCAACTTAAATAAAAAAACTGTCGTCGATGTGTTGGACTGTATAAACATGCAAGCAATATCTTCAACTTGAATAAAAAAATTATATTTTTCGTTACCGCAAATGCGCCTCATTTTTACAACAGTGAATATCTTGTTTTACAAAATAGTGTCCTGTTACAATTTTTTATCATAAATACATTTCATATAAATATTATAAAATTTTGTTTCAAGTACCCCTTAACAAGTTCATTTATACAAGTACATTCGTGTGGATTGGCGTCCCTGAGGTTCAACAGTTCTCTAGAATTTTGAAGAAGTACTCGACCTGGAAAAAAAATTTGGTATTTAGAACTTTTCCAGTCACTGTAATCAAAACTTGCTTTATTTTACCTCCAATAATCCATCTTCCGGTAAATCAGAGCAGTGAACAGCATTCTGCACTTTGCTTTTCCCGTATTTCGCTCTAAGAGTGTCGGGCCTCGCTCGTTTTGCAATCACCTGTGAATTACAGAATTTATTGTACAGAAATATATTAACAATTAACAAATTCGACGCTTTTTAAAACTAACAGGATCCATTGGTCCACACAACTTTCGAAATTCCACGGGTACATCGAGCTCTTGATTCTTGTGGGTTATTTCCATTGCGATGCAGGGGCCGGATTGTAATTGAACCACCATGGCCTGAAACAATAATGTCAAACTTAAAAATCTATCGAAAATGCATGAATAACTGAATTTGAGAATTTGCATACTTCGTAATCCGGGAGAACTCCTTTGTAAACTTCTAAAAACTCTTCCGCGTATGCAGAATCCATTACAAACTGTTGCATCGCGGATATAACAAACCCCGATTTTTGAATGTCGTCTATAATGTTTGCTAAAAACCATAATTTAAAAATCATTTGTCTCTTCACGAATGTAAAGTGCGTCTACCTAAAACTTCAGCTTGAACAGCGTGCGGTTTAATAACGCAGCACGTGCAACTTTTCAATCCTTTAAACGTCGCCGTGTTTTTGGGTCCACTCTTGGAACTTTTGGGGCTCGAAAAAAAAAAGTTCAGTTCCTGAAAACCACAAAAAGGTGAATAAAGTAAAGAGCCGTGTCTCGAGGAGCGGAAAAATTACTTTTTCAGCCAACTTGGCGTTTTCAGATCCATGTGCGGCGTTATTTATACTGTCTTTTCTGTAAATGACTTTTAGCAACGTTGGAATAAGTTCGTTCCACCGAGAAATCGCGTTCTCTCCGACCAATTCCACAACAACGATCGGAGAATTCGCCATGTGCTTCACCAGGAATCTGGGAAATTGAAATTACAAGTTTATTTGGGCTACGTTTTACATCGAAGATAAAAATGGCCAACTAACGGCAATTCGTTCGGTTCTTTTCCTTTGTAGAATTCAAAGACGTCGCTCTCCGATAATTTCACCATCTTGATGTTCCTGATGTGGAAATCGTGCGCTGCCATACTTTTCAGTATTTCGCCCATTTTTTCGACGGCATCAGGTTTTATCATCGCAAGAGTCCTGAAACCGAAAAGCCATTTTATACATTTTTGGATTGAAATTCGCAGATGAGGTCACGAAATTTACTTTTGCGTCATCGTTTGAAGTTTATTTTTCGTAGCGCTGTCGGCGTAATCTGTGATTTTTATGTTTCTTGAAAAAATCGTTACGATTCCCCCGATGAAGAAATCCTTGGCCTCGATACCCTCGCATTTCGTCCTCTTCAAAAATGTTTTTCTGGTTTTGAGATCGAACTGGAATCGCATAAATCCAAATTTTTTAGTTTTGCCAATCGATAAAGTGCAAAATTGATCGACTAAATAATTTTTTCCTGAAAAACTTACCAATTCCACGGTATTGTCAGCCGGAAAATAATATAAATAAAACTTTTTCAACAGCGATGCCACTCTATCGTACCATTCGGCCTCGAAAACGTACCTTTCGCCCTCGAGTGACATTTTGTCTGTTTATTTCTTTCAGTAAATAAACAAAAAGTTTCCTATCGCCAGGCACATTTTGCCCGATTGTTTGTTTGTTTTTTTTCGCGTCCTACAAAAACACCTACACAAATTGTGAGGTTAAGTTCACCCGAGAGCGGGAAATTCAAATAAAGCAAAGCGATAAATAATCGAAGAAGATTCCTTCTTCACCGACTTTTCGTCTGCTTACAATTTACATCACACAAACCGAAAAGTCATCGCCCGGTTATATGACAAAACAAACCCTTCGCAAATTCTCAGTGTAAAAGTGCACGTCCCGCACATCGAAATCCACCAAAACATCGCTGCTCGTTCATTTGTTCCGTCTCCGAAATCCCCGAAAATGAGCGCAAAAACCTGTCAAAATCGCCCGTAAATTTTTCCGCGAAAGCACGAAAACTCAAAACCGGATAGAAAATTCGCCGTCCTGGAGCAACAACGGTAAACCCCGCGATCACTGAAACTTCCGAGACGTGTAATGATATTTGCAAAGCGGCTCTTTTTCCATAGAAACATCGCCAATTTCACGATGTCGAACAATGCGATATCCCTGGAAGACCGGACCTTGAAATGCGCTCGTAAGGTCGTGCCATCGCTGACCTCGAGCAGACACAAAGGTCAAAGCGGTAGAATCGGCGTTTTCGGGGGTTCCCTGGAATTCACCGGCGCCCCATACTTCGTTGGAATGTCAGCGCTTCGCACCGGAGCAGACCTGGTGCACGTATTCTGCGCCCGCGAAGCCGGCACGCCGATCAAATGTTACAGCCCAGAGCTGATGGTGCACCCGATCCTAGACCATCGCGACGCGATAAAGCTCATTCGACCCTGGCTGGAACGACTGCACGTGGTCGTGATCGGCCCTGGCCTCGGTAGATCCGAGGAAACTTTTAAAACAATTTCCAGCCTCATCCAGGTACTCCGAGAGTTGCGGAAGCCACTGGTCCTGGACGCGGACGCGCTCTACTTGGTCTGCCAGAAGCCAGAAGTCATAAAAGATTACCCGAACCTGATCCTTACTCCGAACGCGATGGAGTTCACAAACCTGGTGAAAACGTACCTGGAAAAGTCGGTACAGCCCGCGAACATCGTCAAGACCTGCGAGGTCAAGCACGTGGTTACTGCTATCGGAAAGAGCGTCGTCATCCTGCACAAGGGCGCCAGGGATGTCATCGTGGACTCTCACAAGGGCTCGGACAACGTGTTTTGCACGGCTTCTGGGTCCGGAAGGAGATGTGGCGGTCAGGGCGATTTGTTATCTGGGGCTGTCGCAGCGTTTTGGTACTGGGCTTTGAGCAACAGTTCCAGCGAAGGCTCGCAGTCCCCGGCCGTGATCGCTTGTTACGCCGGGGCCAGGCTCATCCGAGACAGCGGCGCTGCCGCGTTCAAGGTCAAACAGCGGGGAACCCTCGCCACCGACATCCTGGAACAAATTCAACCCGCTTTTCACCGACTGTACGAAGCGCACGGGGAAAAGTGAGAGTCTTGACGACGTTCCTTTTTAAGCTGGATGTTTTGTGGTCACGGAGTTGCCAAAATCACGCCGAGAGTTTTTATCACATGTATAGAAATGATTTTTGTAAATTGTTGTACGCGAAAGGGAGTCTTTTATTAAATGACGTTTATGTTTTGTAGGAAACGTTTGCATTTATTTGAGAAGCACGACACTCGGCGACAATTTTTTGAGCATTTTGGAACACCGGAGAGCGCACGTAATTTTTTAGGTCACTCTGCACTTTGCTTTGAACGTTTTTGGAGGAGGATTTTGTATCTTTTGCTGCGTATTTTGGAGTGTTGATTTTGTAGTTTTTTATGGAAACGTTTTTTTTTTAGATCGACTACTTTTAAAACCACGACTCGATCTCGCAGCGCTGATATTCACGGCAGGTTTCTGCATTGATCTGGATTACGGGGACGATTCGACGGTTCGATAATATTTGCATCTTTTGTACTCGATTTGATACGATTCCCTTTTTTTTATAAATGAAATTGTAAGGAATTTGTATATTTTTTAGTTTTTGGAGTGGGGAAAAATGAACTCTGCTCATTTTCAAGCTTTTATTCTTCAAAACTACTTCTGAATTACTTTAATAAGGGGTAGAGTCTATTCACAACATTAAGTTTTACAAATATTTATATTCCTATTTCTAAAACACGTAAAATGACTTTGTTGATGTAGAAAATTTTTACTCTATTCAAAAATCACGTCCCGGGTCTTTAAACTTTAAACCCATTTTAAGCCTTGTAAACCTCGATTTTAATTTTAACTTTAGCAAGATTTTAGCCCAAATTCTATTCCGATTTGCACCTTGAAGTCCTACAATTTTATTTATAAATTGTCATTTGGAGGCTCGAAACGAGTTTTGTTTGCGTAATCCTAAAAATCGAGGTTTCCAAGGCTTAACATTGGCTTGCCATTTTGTTTCGGGTTTGTATCCGCAGTGATTTTTGGGCGCATTTCGAAATTCAGCATAATAAATTCAGCGAAATTTGCCCTTTCCTCGATCGGTCTATCCAGTAGATTTTCAATTACAATAAATAATGAAATAAATCACGCGACGGTGTTCTATATTTAACAATCTACAACTATTTTTTATGATACCCGATCTTTTCAATTCGCATTCATTAAGACTAAATGCGAAAAATCATTGGCACTAAAGTTTAGTTGAAATAATTTTCCTTAAAAAAAAGAACGAACATGGAATACTGAAAAAAGTACTAACTCGAGTTGCTAGAGTAAATGTTACAATATATACATTTTTGTTTTTAAATGAAAAATATATCGTTTTTTACTCTGCGAGAAATTGTTGCAGGAAAGCGAAGATTCGCTCGAAAGATTAAACGATTTAAAATTGTTACGAATAAAACATTGGCCTTGAGCATCGAAGGAAAAGGCCATAAAAATATTTACAGGTCCCATTTTTTAAGGACGGGCGTCAGTGGAACTAAAGGACAAGGCGCGCATGATTTTTTCCCGTGGACCAAAGTTGCGTCTTTATTTGTTAATTAATTAATGAAATGAACCTTTGTACATTCATTTTATCGTTCAATTATCTTTATTTGTTCAAAAACTCGGTCTACGGGAAGAAATCATCCGGCGATCTCTTTCTCAATTGTCCTTTAGTTGCACTATACAAATTATTTACATCTCGAGATAAAGTGTGAAATTTGCGATTAATTTGAATTTGAACATGAGAAACTAGAAGACCCACAAATCCGAGTTTCATAAATAATTAATAGGATTGTCATGGCTAAATGTTTACGTTTCTAACTTACAGGGCACGAGTAAATGAATACCCTGTCGGATCGCTCGCCATCATTTGTCACCGAAAAATGTGAATTTTCAAAAATGTATTTGTTTTCTACGGAAATCCGTGATAGAATAATTTTTGTCGCTTTTTCGGATGAAATGTACAAGTTTTCCATGTAAATCAATACTTCACGACGGCGGCAAAACGGCGGCGAGCGATCCGACAGGGAAATAATGATCGGAATCGGAAAAAATGGAAAGTAATCCTAGAAGAACGTGGTTGAATTTCACATTGAATCTCGTGTATGAATCAATCGCGATCGCGTACTAAGAGTAAAAAGTGAGTACGGAAGTGTTGTTTCCCCGAATCAGTAAAGTCGGTGGCAAATTTCTCGTGAGCGCTTCCAACCACCCCATGTACAAGGGTGCGGAAACGGCGCTTTTTCTTGGCATCGGCAAGGACCTGGAATAGCAAAAACATCAACCTTAATCAAACACTCCGAATTAATTTTAAGAACAAAGTCTTACATAACGATTAGCGTCGATTCGCTCGAATGTTCCAGCAGCAATTCCCGCAGTCTGAGTTGCCTGAACGTTTTATCCCTCAAACCCTCGAGTTCCGTATTCGTAACAACGCAATCTGGAAGCAAAATGCCGATTTTTTTGTTTATTTGGTTGGAATGAATTCAGATTTGCTGCGATTTCGTTGAACTCACCAGAACCGTCGATGTCGTTGGAGCGAAACTCCGAGATGAGCTGGTCGAAGAATTCCTGGGTCTCTGGACGGGGATGGATGTTGATGCCGTCGACCATCGTCAGGCTCGTGTACTTAATCCGGAATTTATTCATGATTTCGGACATTCTAAAACAGGACACGAATTCATGAAAACAATCGATCGTTTACTTCCATCGGAAGAGTTGGAAGAGAACGCACTCTTTTTCTTGAGCTCCTATATCTTGCTTGTGATTGGCCAGAGCGAAAATCCTCATTTTGCAATTCTCCCAGTTGGAGCGCGTGCTGATGATGTAGGGAATCAGAATCGCCAGTCCTAGAATTCAACGATTAAAAAGAGATCGAATGATTTATTCGGTAGGAAAGACGTTGCGAAATTACCTCCGTCGTCGTACAACCACCAAACGTCTATCGTCCCATTCTTCTGTTTCTTCTGGAAGAGCGTCAGCTTTTCCGGTATCGTCGACATCCCCCGTTTGTCGCTGCGAATCGGGCATTTTTAGAACTGCATTTTCCAATAAAAGTATGGTTTTACTCACAGCATGAGTCTTTCCGCGATGTGCTTCTTTTTGTTCTTCATCGGTTCTCGGCCGCTCCAATTGTTCGGCGAATCTCGAGCCACTGATAAATTGTTCGCTGAAAAAGCCAAAACCATGTTCAATTTCTTTCAAATTCAAGAGGAAATTCGGCACTTACCCATGACGGGAACGCTTTGCACTCGCGGAATCTGGCCGTTCATCGACAAATCGCTGTCCGCGTGCATCAGCGTATTTCCAGCGAGATCGTAACTGCTCTGGACCAAAGTTTCGTCGTACACGGCGCCGTTCGCCGAGTTAGAACAGTCCAGACCCTCGGCAATGCGAAGTATCGCGACGGCCAATTTGTGGTCGAAGGCATTGCTGCAACGGGCAATTTAAGTCTCATTTACTTGGGTTTTCAGACCAGATTGCTTTTTTTAGGGTTTTTTTGGCTTTTTACTTGGGTTTTGCGACCAGAAAAAAGACCAGATTGATGTCAGACCAGACATGTCAGAGTTTGGCAGACTTTTGTAAATAAACAGTCAGAGTTTGACAGCGTTTGACAGGATTCAGCAGGTTTTTGGAAGAGATTTGGCAGAGTTTTGACAGAGAAAATGCCAGAGATTGACAGAGAAATTTTTTACACAAGTGAACTTACTGGAGAACGTTGAAGTATTCCTGGAGTTCTTTGCGAGAGCAAGAAGCCCAGTGCGTCTTGAAGCCCATCAGAACCACGTTAGGGGCCAACTTCCCGACACCCGTAGTTTGCATCATCGCCGAGGCTCCTTTCTCCAGGCTCAAATCTTCCACGACGTGATAGAAAGCCTTGATGCGTTGCCTCTGCAGCCAGGAATATCCATTCCTCAGCCGAGTCGATCGGATTCTGTACGACAAACGCGACTGAAACAGAGAATCCGGTTCAGAAAGAAGCGATTCCTTAAATTACTTGGGTTCTTGGAGCAGCGATTTACCGGGTAGACCTCGCCGCAAATGAGCAGCGAATTGTTTTTCGTGATCAAATTCGCCAAGTGAAGGAGCGCGGGCCTCGTGTTCGGGGGCCCGGTGAGCGCCAAGATTTGGGGGGCGTAATTCTTCACGTGCTCGTCGATAGAGTTTAACCTGCGCAAAGAAATCAATAACAATGAGAGCAATGAAATTGCGCCCTGAGAAGTCAATCGGGTTTTAACGACGTTGGAATTTAATGAACGTATTGATCGATACCTGTAAGCAATGGACAGCGCGGTTTTATAGGTTTGCGCTTGTGTACTGCTGCCCCAATTGACGTCGGGTTTCCGATAAACGACTATCAAGTAAAGGGCGAAGATGATAACGAACGTAATGAGAGACGTTAGCCAATCGATTAGGAACATTATTATTACGCAGAGAATGAAGCCAAACAGCGACAGCCACATGTTGTAGTACTGCGAAATAAAGAGATCCGTCAAAATGTCTTTCAGCGTTTTATTCCGTTGGGAAGATCGTTAAACTTACTTTGAAAGTTGGCCGCCAACCCAAAGGGCGAACCAGAGCAGCGTGGAATGTACAGAAATTGATGAGGGCGTAGGAAGCTAAATAAAAGTTGGAGATGTAGGGAGCGACGACGTCCAACTTTGCTGAAAAAAACCCAAATCGTGCATTAATGATACGCTTCATTTGTTCAGGCAACGAAGCTTGAAAAATGGTTGGAGTTGGAAAAAAACAGGGGCAGGCTGAACGTCTTGATGAACCCCTAAAAGCTTCCCCTGATTCGGAATTTTAGCCATAGTCCAGTCTGTCCCTATTTTCTTCAGCAAAAAGTGTTTCTGCTTCGACTAATTGATGAAACGCAATTTACCGATCAAGAGGAACACGGCTGCCACCAAAAACGTCAAAACGTATCCTCTGTAGGGTTCTCCGGCCTTTCCGTATCCTTTGCTGAAGTAGATGAGACCCGGATAAATTCTGTCCCTTCCCAAAGCTTGAATAAGTCGCGGGACGGATAATAAATTCGTCAGAGCGGTGGAAAGAGTCGCCGCAAAGCATCCTGCATATATCAACCATCCCCAACTAGACATGATTTGCATCATCTGGAGAATGAAACATGCGATGAGATCGTGATCGTTCGAAAGCGTTTTTATTCTCCAGAAGAAGTTATTGAATCTTACCGAGTAACTGTTGTGAAGGCCGAAATCACATTTTCCATTGGGTATGCATTGAATGATGGTGTCGTTTTCAAACATGCCGCTGGCGTTTCTTATCGCGGCACCGCCGGCGAAAAAGACGAAAGTCACGTAACTGATCATCGATATTAACAGGGCAAGAAGCGTCCCCATAGGGATGCTGTTCGCGGGGTCTTTGAGATCACCGGAAATGTTTGCCCCGGCTTGAATCCCGGTGACGGAAGGGAAGAAAATGGCAAAGACGGAGAAGAAGGTGTTGTTATTCACGTAATCTGGGTTCCAGTTGTTCTTGAAGACGTCGCCTAAAGATCAAGAGAGTTCAGGTCTGATTCTTCCGATTTGTATCGCGGGTGAATGAGGGAAAACTTACCGGAAAACCCAGCGAATCCTTGAGCACGTTGTTTCATGTCGAGAGGTCCTATTAAGGTTCCGATTAAGAAATCGAAGATCGCGGCTGTGATGATGGCGATGAGAAAATTCTGGGCCTGAACCAAACAAATTTAGGCGTTTGTTACACTTGTGTGAACATTTTTCTGCTCAAAGTCTGCCAAACTCTGCCAACCTTCTACATTTCAGACTTTTATGTTTACTATTGTCTGACAGAACTCTGCCTTTTTTCTGACTCTTTTCTGACACTGACTTTTGTCACAGATTGGCAGAGTTTGGCAGACTTTTGTAAACAAACAGTCAGAGTTTGACAGCGTTTGGCAGGATTTGTCAGATTTTTGGAAGAGATTTGACAGAGTTTTGACAGAGAAAATGCCAGAGTTTGACAGAGAAATTTGCAATGGTTCATTTGAATGGAACAATGGTTTTTGAAGGTGATGCTTGATTTTTGGAGTTGGGATTGTTGGTTTTTTGTGTTTTTTTCTGTTTACCTTCGATTCCCACTCCATGCCGACAGCGCAAATGAGGACCATTACGAACAGCGCGACTATACCAATGATTCTTATGTCTTGGACGTCATTATCGATTATTTTCAAGTCGTTTTCTTTTAATAAGTCGTTCATTGAAGCGCAGAATCCTATAGTGTTCATCGACGCCGAAACTGAGTTGGCGAATGCGAAAACAATGCCTACCGAAGCCCCAAACTCTGGGCCCAAAGATCGCGATATGATGAAATAGATTCCTCCTGTAACATAGCAATTTCAATCAGTCCCTAGAAATAAGTCAAGACCATGATTCGTAAAGTCTACATGCTTTTATTATCTTATTGTTTTACCTAAACTGCTTTTTATTATTGAGTAAAGTGCTTCGATAAGGCAGAGATAGTTGATAAACCCGCGCATTTTTCCAGAATTCTTTCACGTAAAACGTACATTTTTCTTGGTCTTTTATATTTATCAGAATTATTACGAAGCAACATTTACGCGGTTTAAAAAAATAACTTGAAAATATTGAATCCACCCTCGTTTCTGTCCAATGATAACTTCTACTTGGCACGATTTTTTTGCGACCCTTGAAATTTATCGCCGGCAAGTTTCGCCAATAGTTGGAAGGGGAATTGCCTTTGAAAAGAAAAGTATAACCGCTAAAATTACCCAAGCCCTCGGGAGGTTTGAGAAATGTTTTCACGGGAATTGGCATGTTTGTTCTTTACTGTAAATGCGTTAATCTACTTTTTCTCTCATCAAGCAAATGATGCGGGGAAATTAATTAATACGTAATGCATCATTCCATCCAAACAATTGCCACGCGAAACATGTAAAAAATAATCAAATCGGAGAAAAAATTGAGGCTGAAACGGGAAAGGTGGTGTTTCCGAAATCCTTAAAAAAATGTTGCTAAATTCATCGGGCTGGGCGTAGAATTGAGCGGTTCTACTGGAAATTTCCTCGAGTACTTTTGAGCATGATCAGAAATAATAACACGTGTAATGCCACTCCTTGAAAAGAAGCGTCAACGTACACACACACACCTCCTTTTACTACTCCATTTGTACATATCGCACTGAGGCTAAGCGTCGTGATGACGCAGACTACGGCCGATATCCCGATAATGATAATGCTGTGCGAAATTCCAGCCTGCGCGACGACCCACGAAAGCCGCAGAAAGAGCATCACACCCCAGATATTTAGAAGGCACGGGATCAACACGCCTTGGATCCATCCTAATTTAATGCCGCTGTGAATCGAAGGGCTGACTCCCGCTTGACCCGCCTCAACGCTTGTATCCTAAAAGATAATATTTTCCTTTTCACATTAATTACATTTAGGGGAACTTCCTCAGACTCGCTAAAAACAAACCATACTAAAACACATTTTTTAGTTGCCCTCGAATGGAATTGAAAGCCGGGACTTTGATTTTATCCAACTTAGCCTTGTTTCAGTTTCAAATGAATGTTTATAATCTTCATTATCTTAATTGTATCGCAGGCAACATGCAATTTTCACGTCTTCCATTAATGCAAATGAATGAAAAAGCTCGTTACATCATTTCGCTTGTGTAAAAATGTGACTTTCGTCACAGTATTGGCAGCGTTTGGCAGGATTTAGCAGGTTTTTGGAAGAGATTTGGCAGAGTTTTGACGGAGAAATTTTTTACATCAATGTTGCACATTATTCGCATGATCATAAACGGCTTCATATTGAATTTTGACAGAAAAGAATAAATATTTAGACAATAGTGCGCAACGCGACGTTAGATATACGGATAAGATTAGTCTTTGTTTAATCTGAACGTTCCGATTGGGAAAAATGTTTATTCGAGCACTAATGTATTGCGCTCCCAATTTCCTCCTCCTGTTTCGGTAAATCTGATGAATTCCCATGAAAGATTGCCAGTCCGAGGTATTTTTCACGCTTGCTCGTAATTTTTCTGTCCTGGAAAGGACACTAATCAGCTCCGGAGTAAGCTCTTAATTTAAGCACTGTTTGTTGCTCTCGATAGAGATAATCTTGTCTTTCTTTGAATCGCCGTCAGCTCCTTTATTGTTAACGTGTTCTTTTAGTACAAAGCTACTGCAGGCGCCGGAACGATGAAGTTTTTCTTGCTTCCTTTCAACACTTTCGAGTGCTTTCATCGTTCCGAGCTAAATATATTGCTTTGCTTTCTACCAAATGATTTCAGTAAGCTCAGACAAGTAAGTACGCGTCGTAAAGAACAGCGCTGCAGCTATATTTGCAAGCAGCTTTTTGTGAACGTTATTTTTCGCGCGTCAATTTTTTTCTGGAATCAGCTTTAAATGCATTCTCACCTTCGTGACATTGCCTTCGTGGAGTTCGCACAACGACGGTCTTTTGGCTCGTCGGCTCATCCTGAAATGAGACGTTTGGAAACAATTTTCAAAATTCAAACTTCTGATGTGCACTTGATGACTTTGATTTACCTGTAGTGGTCCAGCCGCGGAACCACGTCCCAAAGTCCATTCACGTTAAGCGGCATCGATTTTTTCCGAGTGCTTTGTTCATTGGAATCACCTTCCCCGGTTTTGTTGTGGAACTTGCCCTCCATCCCACCGATCCTGTCGAAAAATTGAGCCCACGCGGAAAGATTAGTCTACATTATAGCTATCATAGCTGAATCTTCTAGAGATGGTTGATTAATTAGGGTACAAATAACGAAATCTTTGGTCCTTGGTAAAAAAGGATTGCGGGATCGAAATAATTGCTTGTAAGAGCCAGGGAATAAAAATTGAGTCGATAATTTATTATGACTGCGATTACCAGGTACTTTTAATTTGCATGTTTCAGTTTTAGTTGGGGAAATTGAATATGTATTTGAACCGAGTCATCGATCTTAAAATAACTGGAATTTATCATCACAATTTCTGGGTTTTTTCAGTTGGGAAAGAGGAATCATCAGTTCCTTTATCTTAATGTTTTTAAATGAAAATTCTCAAGGCAATTTTCCGTCAGAATTTTGGAGAATATGAATTGAAAGAGTTGCTTTTATTCACATGTATTGTATAATTCATACTAAACAAGGTCAATGCGACTACGGAAACGTCGACGGAATAACAATTAAACAAATTTGAATAAAACTGACCAACTGAGGTAAATAATTTCATCATCTTTCGTACACAATTTTTGCAATTTTGATTTTCGACGGATTCTCAAAGTCATAATATTTTTCCTTACAGCGTAATTTCAAACAAATTGCAGTGCCTGAAGATTTGATTAATGTATAAAAGCAAGTGACGATTTAATCCGATTTGGCAGGTATTCAAACATTCCGGAGATGTCAAAGGCATTAACGGTTTCGCATCTTCAATGGCGCGATAATTTCGGCAAAAATCTAATTTTAGGTCAAGTGCCTCAAATTCCATCATAAACTGTTGCAACCAATACCATACGAAATTTCAAACGAAGAAAAAAAAGCTCGATATCTCATGATTTCAATTGTTGATACGAATATTTCGTTAATGGATTAAAATTTCCGGAAATCTTTCGATGAGAGCATTAAAACGCCTTTGGTTACCAGCAAACGCACCGCATTGCCCACGAATATATTGGCTATAAATCTCCCATTTTTCACGCAATTTCAAACGCGATCGGTGTAGGCGAAACTCATTCGAACGAATCTATTTATAACTAATAACTCACATAAACAAAAATTGCGTTTGATTTATTCCTCGTCACTCAATTCCCGGAAAAGCAATTCCGGATGATTAAACGAAACGCATCAACGATCGATTGATAATTAATTCGCATTAGCGCCATGAACCGTAACGAATGACTGGAAAAAGTAATTGCGCGACTAGTATTTCAATTTGAAATATCGCTCGCGGAAAAAGTGTATTGCATCGGCGCTCCCGAGGTAAAACAAACGACTACGAAGTTGCGTGCAAAAATATAATTTAATCATAACAAGCTCTTCCTTCGGTTTATCGGAACATCGCTCGCTACAACGAAGACAGTCGTGAATACGAGTTAATTTTATTGGACGAAATTGGCCTCGTAAAAAGAAGCTTTCTGATTTTCGTGGAGGGCGGAAAAGAAATCTTAATTATGGAGTGGAAAGCGAGCCAGCCTTGGATTCCTCGACGTTTTTCTTACGAAGCGCGCCGAGAAAAATGGAGCCATAATTCACGAGCTGGCAACAACAATATTTCCAAACTATCGAGTGTAAATCAACAATGATATGGATCGTATTTTGGAGGGTGCCATTAATCCCGTAACGTTCGTTCACCCCATCGAGCTCACTCTTTTTAGGCTCTGATAAATAAATACTAAGAACACCGGGGCGTTTCTCTACGTGCCTCGCTTAACCAATTTTCGCGAAACTTTTTGGAATTTCGCGATGAAGAAATGAGAAAATCGGGAGAAAACACGTACTGTTAACGCCGTTGATTACTTCGAGAGCGGTGACGTTTCAATCATATTTTTATCCCCGGGAAGTCGATCATTATCGACGGTTCGTGAACTGTTCGAAAAACACTGCTTGTTTTGGAAACAATTAAATCGAGACTGTGAAACCCGGGAGTAACGGACGCTTTTCGACACTTTTGAGAGCTCGACCGGACGATCGGAAACGCTCTAGTCGAGGAAGCTGGTTCCGGTGGGTTGGAACCCTTGAAACTTGAACGCCGCAGGTTGAGAAAGCATGCGTGTATTTTTCCCTTTCCCCGTAAAGCTGAGGCTTCCACCCACGTGCCTTTGACGGGCAAACTTTTGGCGTATGCGCAGAAGCACATCTGGCGAATGTTGTTATTTTGGAGGCACTTGCCGAATGCAAAACGAAACTTTTTTTCTTCTTTTCGTATCAATCCACGAGGGTTTGATCGATGGGATTCGAAAAAGATGGAAAAATAGCGATGCTGAGAAGATTAAAAAGTGCGCATTTTCTTGCACCGAGAATATTTTTACGACTTTATTAATATTTGCAGCACTCGATAAACAATCGGCGAATGGTTGGCTTATTGATTAATTGTTTGTCTACTTTCGAAATGAGTTACCCCTCGCTGGGGACACTCGCTGATTCGTTCGAGACAATAAGCTGTTTCACGTGTCTCTCGTAAAGAAATCGAGATTTTGCGGAAAATGTAAAATGGGGAATGAACAATTCCTCTTCGAAGAACAATTTTCGAAAAAAAAAAGATTTCCATCGATTACATTTTATCTTCTTCGAAGTTTTATGAACTTTCATAATTTGTTTTTAATCGATGATAATGAAGAACGTAATTTGGGGGAAAAAAGCATTTATTTTTAGTTCTGTTTTGGAGGTTGAAATTTTTTATCTTTCATGCGAGTTTTCGTTATCCAGTTTATCCAGTTGAAAGCAGAAATTACAATGAATCACGCGTCTAATTATTATAGTAGCTTTGTTTGTCACTTTTAGAAGAGGACAAAATTAACTATCGTTGTGGTAATCAGGAATTGCTTTACGTGAAAAATTCTTATCGCCAACAAATTGATATATCACGCAGATAGCAAGTTTTCTCGAGTTTTCGGAATTATTGTGACTTAATGTTTTTATGTAACGCAAGCATGTTTAACTCGCTTTTCCATGCGTGTATTCGGTAGTCAAAGTAGGCATTTCGGCGACTGCATACGCGACTCAGTACTGCGCATGCGTACAGTACGCAAAAATGAACTTTCACGTACTGAACGCAATGCGCATGCGCACAGTACGCAAAAGTTAACTTTTGCGTACTGTGCGCATGCGCAGTACTGAGTCTTGAACGCAGTCACCGAAACGCCTATACTTTGACTACCGAATACCCACGCATGGAAAAACTTGCTAAACATGCTATTGTTACATAAAGTATAGTGTGCACCATGGAGGCAAGGTCTTTTAACACCTTGCGTGATTGTAGTACTCGACTCCGCCTCGCTCGCGCGCCTTCGGCGCGCGCTCGGCTGCGTCTCGTACTACAACCTCACGCGCGGCGTTCAAAGACCGATTTTGCCTCCGTGGTACACAATGTACTATTTATTAACACCTTGATGAGATTGTTATATGTATGCACATACGTGGTACAAAGAGAAGTCTATCTCTTTTTAACACGCGTACCTAGAAAAAAATGTCAAAAATATCAAAGTCGTATAGGTATTTATTTAAATAGTATTTAAGAAGGCTTCGTCATGCGCATAAGAGATTTGAGTTTAAAAGGCTTCGAACAAATGACGATTTGTTGATTATTTTTGATTTTTGACAATTCAATCACTGCGCTTCACACATTTCTAACATTATTAGTAATTGTTTTATTTAAATAAATTAATACTTCGTTCGAAAGATGCACGTGGTGTAATTAACTAGCTAGCTATATTTAACTCGTTTTCACAATTTTAGCATGATTAAATCAACACGTACCTTTCTGCAGTAATTGAACGAATTAATTTTGTTGACATTAATATTTAATTAATGAACCACTCAATAAAAATTGTATGAATTGATATGAGAAATTGCCCCTTTTCGCGGTAACACTGGAGTAATCTAGGAATTTTATCTTTACCGACGACTTCGGCTTACTGAGCCCCAGCCATCATTGAAAATACATGAAAAATTAAAAGAAAAATAAACTTTATAATAATAACTTTTTATCATATCGAACGACCGATATGGTGCTTTCTCGTATCGATAGACTGTATCGATACAGCGTTGCGTATCGAAAAATATCGGAGCGTATCGAAGAGGAAAATATCGATACACAGACGTATCGATACGTATCGAACATCCCTATGAGTTGCATTTCATCTGAGTTCCGTGACGATCGTCGTCGTCTCCAGTCGTCTCTGTCTCTGCTGTCATTAAAATGTCGGTGAAAAATTGTTCCGGATTTTCAGCGTTAGTTTTGATTCTGTTCACTCTCAAAGCTGCTGAGGCGTTTATAAATCCGTACCCAAAAATCAAGGATTACCCCGTTACAAAAGAAGATGCTGGGGAACCGTTGTTCCTCACGAAATTCATCGAAAGCGGTAATATCGAGGAGGCACGCAAG
This sequence comes from Zelostemma sp. ZL-2020, assembly GCA_022816865.1. NCBI lineage: Eukaryota > Metazoa > Arthropoda > Insecta > Hymenoptera > Platygastridae > Zelostemma > Zelostemma sp. ZL-2020. Next base: position 8,742 of record JABFQM010000220.1, on the reverse strand, counting down.
AAAGCAACTGTTTTGCATCAACAAATAGATGACACCAGTTATTCCGGGTATTTGACAGTCAACAAAGAATTCAATTCCAACCTTTTCTTCTGGTTTTTCCCTGCACAGGTCTTTATAATTTTGTTATTAATATAACTAAGATTTTATACCATTTATTTAATTAACGTTCGCAATTTTATCATTATTCTTTCTAATTGAAACCATTCTGAATCGATCAATACTTCGTTATCAAATTTTATTTTGCTCGATGCTTTTTTTTATTACAAGTGACTTTTATTAAAGATAAAATTGCGAATACGATTTTACCTCTGAATAAAATTAACGCGAAACGGATAAAAAATTTGCAAATTTTCTTTAAATTAGAATTTATTTTCGCATCGTCTCGTTTTTTTGACACTGACGCAAAACATTTTATATTGCAGAAAAATCCAAAAGATGCCCCAGTAGTTCTATGGCTTCAGGGAGGTCCAGGTGCATCCTCGATGTTTGGTTTATTTTTGGAAAACGGTCCTTTCAGCGTCACAAGGAACAAAACTCTAAGAGCCCGAAAATACTCCTGGAGCATATATCACAATTTAATTTACATAGACAACCCCGTGGGTACAGGCTACAGTTTTACGGATAACGAAAAGGGCTACGCGAAAAACGAAACCGACGTGGGCAGGGACCTGCACACCGCGTTGGTACAATTTTTCCAGCTTTTCCCGGAGCTGCAGAAAAATCCTTTCTTCGCAACAGGAGAATCTTACGCAGGCAAATATGTTCCCGCCATTTCTCACGCGATTAAGGACTACAATATCAAAGCGAAAACGAAAATCAATCTGCAAGGTTTAGCCATCGGGAACGGTTTCACTGATCCGCCCAATCAGATGAAGTACGGAGATTACTTGTACCAACTGGGACTCGTGGATCTCAATGAACGCGACCAGTTCAGGAAGTACGAGGCCGAAGCGGAGGAAATGATAAAGAACAAGAAATTCCAGGAAGCTTATGACTTGTTCGATGTGGTTCTCAATTCCGACAGTTCGAAGTATCCATCGTATTTTACGAATGTTACTGGTTTCACCAATTATTTCGATTATTTGCATCCGAGCACTTCCAATGACAGCCAGTACATGTCGGAATGGATTCAACAGCCCGATGTACGAAGAGCTATCCACGTGGGGAATGCGTCGTTTCACGCCGAGGATAAAACCGTCGAACAGCATTTGAAACTTGATGTCATGCAGTCATTGGCGGTTCTGGTCACGGATTTACTCAATCATTACAGAGTGATGCACTACAATGGACAGCTCGATATCATCGTAGCATATCCTTTGACAGAAAATTATTTGCAGAATCTCAATTGGACGGGTGCAGAAAAGTATAAGAAGGCAGTCAAAAAGCAGTGGAGAGTAGGCAATGAGTTGGCTGGGTACACGAAAACTGTTGATAATTTAACTGAAGTTCTCGTAAGGAACGCCGGGCACATGGTTCCTGCTGATCAACCGAAGTGGGCACTAGATCTCATAACTCGTTTTACTCGCGGCAAAAACTTCTAAATTTTTTTGCACCCTTTTTATCTAGCCAAAGTTTCAGGGAACGTTTCAGGTTGCGTAGGGAGGTTTTCACCTTTTATTGAATAATAATTTTGCTCAATAAAAGAACACTTACAAATGAGATCTCACGAAGAGTTGATTTCTTTGTTCATGCGAATTTTACTTTAATTTTTCTGCGTAAGAACTGAAAATTACGTAGTATATTTACAGTCCCGATTGTGTAAAATTATGTGAGCGATTATAATGTGTAATTTTTCTAATGTTAAAGAATGTGAATTCTCGAGCACCGAACGAATTATTAGGTACTTTCGTTATATATTAAACTTCTTCATATTAAATAAACTGACACCCATACTATTTTTGAAGAAAATGAAGATTTTTCCATCTTTTACTCAGTTTTAGTGGGTGTTTGAGAGTTCTTATTTTCACTTAAAGTACTTTTTGTACAGCAAAAAAAAATATTTATATGATTCAAACCGATATGAATGTCAGTAAATTTATAGGATATTTAAAGACAAGTTTGTATAGCTGAAAATATAATGTTGTCTTACTCAAACAAAACTTATACGTCATTTTAATCAGCGACTGTTATCTCGTTTTTATTAAAATTCTCTTATTTCTCCGTCATTCATGACTTCGATAATTTGAATGATTCTGCAGAAGCTATTTTTTTAATATAGTTGCGTGTGCTTATTTTTTTCTTCCGGCTTTTGAAATATGTTTTTAATATATATTTTGTGTCATATTTAAATTGAAAGGAAAAAACAGCTGTATTGAATTATTTCGACAAAGCCAATGATGCTAATTTCATTATCAGTTGATATTTTTCTGCAAACTAGAATATTTTATTTCAAAATAAAATAAATTAAGTAAATTGACTGTTAATAAAAATATAAAATTGCACAATTTCGTTTTTTCTACATTTTTTTAGTATTATTTCCAAAAATACAAACAAAAGTCATGATGCCTGCAATTCAATTACGAAACAATTGCCATTCATCGAAAATGTTATTGAATCGATTCAATGACATTTTTTAGGAACGATTATTTCTAGTTGTTAATGGGTATCATTATTTAATTATTAAAACTGTTGAAAAAAAAATTTTTTACAAAATGTTCATTGTGTATAGATATAACTTGAATTGTTAATAAATGAATATAGTAGAAACATGTCATATCTTCTCTTCTATTGTTGGACATCACAATAATTTTGAAGGGCCGAATCGAATAACGGGATATGCGCTCGAAACGCTGAGAAGTATTCGTTCTAAAAACATCAGGCTCACCGAATGCCAATATCCAATCGCCTGTCAAAACTCGCGTGTTTACAATACAGTTATACAACGAATTTTATTGGTTTTGCTCATTAAAAGTGGCTACAAAAGCCTATAAAACAAATATGCGGCCACAAAACAAGAATGCGTTCCTCCACTACTGACTCTAGTGACATCGGTCGCTATATAAACGGGTATGTTGTTGTTTGACTCGTCATAACAGCACGTAAACCATGCTTGTGTGACATAAACTATTTTTTAGTTTTTTATTCGATGTTTTCAGAGCAAAGTGACAAGACGTACTTATTTCAAAATCTTTCAACAAAAAATTTTCAAGCATTTTTGTTTTTGAAAATGTCAAGCGCGATACCACTCCAAGTAAATAGAAAGCGTAATCGAAATGACCAATTGTCGGAAGCAAATGTGAAAAAGCAGTCTAGAAATTCGGTGAGTTTTTGCGATTATTTTACATTGTTCATACTATCAGCACTAAAAATACATAAACTTTTGCAAAAAAACCTTTCACTTTTTGTTATTCATAACTTCGATCTTATCCTGTAGGGACAAGAATATCTTTCGGAATCAGGGAAAGTCGTTCCATCGAAAATGTTCACCGAAGTAAATAGCTGCTGTTCCAAAAAATGTTACTCTTCAATCGATCAGATGTCACAAAAAGAATTGCATAGCAAATTCTGGAACTTCGGCGATTACCATGGACAAAATATGATGCTTGATGCTTTAATGAAACGACGATGCCTAGCAAATATCAGCGAAAATAGTAGTAAGAAAAAAACAGTTTCGTGGACATATCTTTTCCCTCGCCATAACGAGGATTTCGTTGTTTGTAAAAATTTAATTCTCAATGTACTTTGTATAGGGAAAAAAAGAATTGAATGGGTTCAAAAAAAAATTTCAAGTAACAGCGATCTCCGCGACAATAGGGGAAAACATGAAAATCACTTGGTAAAATTGACCGATGCAGTGAAAGACTTAATACTAGCACATTGCGAAAACATACCGCATAAAGAATCGCATTATTATAGAGAAAACACAAAGTTGAAATATTTTGAAAATCCGGAACTACATTTACAAACTATTTACGATTTATTTTTAGATTATTATGCGTCAATCACCAATGACCGTGATGCTCCCATTGATTTTTCCACCTATTCGAAATATTTTAACCATTATATGAATTTTGGTTTCGGCATTCCTCGCACAGATGTGTGTAACTTCTGTTCTGAGCTCGAAACAAGCAATGAGACAAACGCAGAATTAGATATTCATAAAATGAAAGTGGAAGCATATAAAGAATTGAAGCAGCAAATTTTATCAATGCAAAATATTCTATGCTGCGAGTTTGAATTCGGACAGGATTTACCGCTACCTAAAATTCCTGGTAACGATCAATTTTACAAAAGATTACTGTGGCTACATATATTTAATGTTCATGTTTTTAATACCGATCGCAGCTATATGTTTCCATTTGTTGAAGGCCAGGTAAAAAAAGGAGCAAATACTGTGTGCAATTTGCTGCTTCACGTGATTTTTGAAGAATTAAAATTAAATTATTTCAACAAAATTTTTCTTTTTTCGTATGCCTGTGGTGGCCAGAACAGAAATTATCATGTACTAGCATTTTTATCATTATTAGCATCTAAACTTGAGATAGAAATCAACCATATTTATCTAATCCAAGGCCATTCCTATAGCCAATGCGATCGCAATTTTAGAACATATGGACAAGCAAAAAAAAGAATGGAAAGTATAGAAACTGATGAAGAATATATAAAACTCATAAAGAAAGCCAAAAACCCGCCTTTCATAGTTGTAAGAGAAAAAGATTATTCTTTAAAAGATTTTGAGGTCACAATTGAAGCTGAAACAAAAGTTCCTAAAGACTTTATGATTAGCAAAGCGGTGAAAATTGTTTATGCACCGAATGGGCAAATACAAGCTTATAATGAGTATAATGGACAGCCTATGAATTTTACAATTGATTCTAAGATAACGTTTGATGACTTAGAGAATTCTCGGAAACCTGCTGCTGTTGGAATTTCACAGGAAAAAATCAGAGATTTAAATAGCCGCACTCGCTTTTTGCATCCAAAAGGAAAATTGTTCATAGACGCCGTGTTAAAAAAACATGGTTCCTAAAAAAAAAAAAAGTTCATAATCAATTTTTCATGGTCATCATCGCGAAAAAAGAGCGAGGGTATTACATTTTTCAACTTTACTCATAAATGTATGAATCTCGAAAAACATTGAAAGTACAATAAATATCGTGTAATTTACATGATAAATTATTATTATATGAAAAACTAAAATAATATAAAAATTTAACTACTGTAATTATTTTTCTAAAATAAATTGTAAATTTATAAATAAAATTCCTTCTTCTCATAGTCCATAATTTGTTGATCCTCAATCGTAATTGTGCAACTACATAGACGTTTTCGTCGAAATATTGAACTGCATTTCGATAGTAAACAGTTAAGTATTTTATATAATACGATTGAACTTCGGAAAGGCCCATTTCGTCACGTAGCATTATCATCACATTTTTATTTTCAGGAAATTTTAAAATTCACGTTTGGGTGCTCAAACATCGTACTTGCGCGTGCTATGACCTAATAATCCAAAATCACTACTAAACGGACTAAATTCTTGAACAGAAAAATTCCAAATACTCTTCGAAATTGATTGTCTCGTACATACTTCAAAAAAAGATTGGCATATAAAGAACAATTTTTTTTCCATCAAAATGTTTGTAAAAATCAATATTTATTGCCTTTAACTTTCTTCAATATTCATGAAGTGTATTGTTATATTCCGTTTCAAACAATTTTGTTGTTTTCGTACAATTTTATTATTTCACGATCGATTTAATTTCCCAATTCATTATTTCCGGCGATTGTTCATTTGTATTATTCATAAACGATGTGAAATAAATAAATCCAAACGATCTAAATAATCTGGGTGGATTTTAAAATGCATTTTCGTTTGAAATTTACTGTCGCATGTTGAACGAATAATTGATTTTAAAAATAAATTATGGCTTCTTTCCAACTTGGAAATTCATCAATATTGGTAATTTCAAATTTTATTCACCGTTTATCTCAACAAGCCGAACCTATAGGAAAGCAAACCCTATGGATCGCAGAATTTCATGTGAAATTAGAGAAAATAAGACGTTTTCAACAAAAAAATGAGATCTTTTGGGACATCCCATGGAAAAATGTCGTCAAAAAATATTGACGAATTCGCTCCAATTTTTTGACGATCGTCAAAATTATTGGCGATCGTCAATATTCTTTGACGATCGTCAATATTTTTGACGATCGTCAATAATAGACGATCGTTTATAATTGGCGATCGTCAATATTTTGACGATCGTTAATATTTTTCGACGATATCGTCAATATTTTTTGACGATCGCCAGTGGAAGAATTCACTCCAATTTTTTGACGACATTTTTCCATGGGATGACGGTGCGAATATCAGGTAGCAAAAAAGTCATTCTTTACTTCGATTTCAACGAACTGCCTACCAAATGCAAAATGTAGATTTCTCGGACAGTTTCACACTGTAATTGCAATTACATTTCAACCGATAAGTAAATTGGTCGAAAGCAGAAAAATACAAAAAGGCGGTTGGAAAGCAATGAGTTGGCTGATTACTCGAAAACTGCTGATAAGTTGGCCAAAGTTCTCGTGAGAAACGCCGAGCACATGGTTCCATTCGATCAGCAAAATAGGGCGCTGAATCCCATCACTCGCTTCACTCCCAGCAAAAGTTTTGAACGCTCCACCCTGATTTTAAAATGCCAGAGTTCGAACGAATCTTGTAGTTATTAACGAGGCATTTTTCACCCTCGAAAGTTTCAATGAAGAAACCTGGAATGAAAAGTTTTGATTACGTGAACTTTAGTCTTTCTCGTTATCGGCACAGCCATTTGATACAATTTTCAGGTTCGGCGTTGATAAGCAATCATAAAGACTGGAATACTTTTCAACGATAATGTATTTCATTAAAAACTGGAAGACAAATTCTTTATAGTACAAAATAAATGTTCTCTTCGTAATCGACGTGATTCAATAATCGTGCAGATCTCGAAACCGTAAAAATATCAGTCTTCTGCAAAATTTCATCTCTAGATTATAATTTCCTTGATAGTTTTTGTTCAAAAATAAAGCTAATAATAATTGGTAGTATGTTCGAAATTCAATCTAAATAAGGGAGTATATAATCGTCAACAATCGACACGTTGGTGTGCCACATGAAATGATTAACTCCCGGCACAGAGATTATTTTGAGTTTCTTTTTTTTGTCCAGCATCTTGAGACCAATCAAATCATATTTGTACATGTCCCTGTCACGCATTTCCACGATTGTTTCATTGGTGTCGTAATATCCAAACTGGCTGCTCTGCCAGGGCGTGATGACTCCATCATCAGGTCCGCCAATGAGTATCATGCGATTCAATTTCGTAAGACCAGCTTTAAAATCACTCGTATTCAAAGACGGCTTCTCGTTGTTTATAAATGGAAGAAATCTGCTGTACTCATAATAAAGTTTCTAAAAAAAACTACGATCATTTAGAAGAATAAAAGGATTACTCCAGTTAATTTTTCGAGGCATTTGCGTACCTGATGATGCGGATCGTTCCAGTAATTTCCAACGCTCGTATGTTGACCCACTTTGGAATAGAACAATTCAAACGCAGTTTCGCAAACCAAGTTCGGGAAAAACAGGTGTAAAAAACTAGCTGTAATCACGGCAGTTGATTAGGAAATTGGGAAAAAAATATTCCCGATGTGACATTATCATACTTCCGTATTGTCCGGCGAGTGGAGCACTTAGGGAAATAAAGTTCCGAACGTTGTGTTCGGGAAACCTTTGCAGTATAGCCCTTGCTATTAATCCGCCTTGGCTGTAGCCTAAAAGATTGATTCCTTCGGGAAAAGCGGCACCGATGGCTAGCACGTCTTGGCCGATTTCTTCCACTTGCCTCCACATTGGCTCCAAACTGCTCCATCCAGGGTATCTCTCAGTGTTAAATATTTCAGTTCCCGGGTGTGCCTAAGATATTTCCCGAAATTATTACGGCCGTTGTCATTATCTTTCCTATTTTTGTAATTTATGTAATTTAGAAGTCGGATTATGGAAGACTAATGAGATGTAATTAACATTGTAATTAACATCGACAAAATATTGCAATAAATATTCAAAATATAAATTTCATTTTTGAAAAATGCAACTCATATAAAGTTTCCTCATGGTTTTTGTTTAAACTTTTGTTATCTAAATTTGTAATCGAAATGCAGATTGCTATGATTACGAATAAATTATGTTTATTCCATGAACATGAACGTTCAAAGTTTGATATTTGAATATTATTAATTTACTCTGCGAGTAATTTTATTGTGGTCCGATAAAAGAACAGTTTTTCAATCTTCCTTTCTCTTCCGTACACTTTAATTGTTTTCTGTATGAATAAATAAATGACTTTTGCTCGGCTTCTTTCATCGATCGCCTAATATATGAAAACTCGATATAATTCAACAGTTTCATGATTCAGAAATAAACAGAACGATTGTTGTTCCAATCGCAATACAATGCAATACAAAAACAAAGGTTGAACATTTTTTATAAATTCATAAATTCTTAATGATAATCAAGAAAAAAAGTTATTATTTCGCGATAAATATTATCGCATTGACATTCAACTTTACCGCCAATATCACGCGCATGCGACATTTGCGTGATTTGTTTATAAAAATATCACGTACCTCTTTTATTCGATTCACTATCAAATCCATACTATCACTTCCCGTAAGAACACCATGAATAGCAACCACTGCACGATAAGGCTCAACATTTTTTTTAGCCCAAACTACTGATACGAGTACGGTAAAAAAATATAAAAA
>JABFQM010000219.1:0-44933 GCA_022816865.1 Zelostemma sp. ZL-2020 | reverse complement strand
GTGGCATCGAGGCAAAAAGTCCAGGACAAGCCGGCCCCTCGTGTTAACCACGCTGCTTATGCATTCATATCCTTGTTCGAGAAACAACCTGCTGATTGTTTCCACAAAACGCGACAACAGGGTACCCATGTCGCCCGGTTTTTCGGCCCCGGTCCTCTTTCGCGGTGTATATATGCATGCGATTCGTCGCATTGTCGCCTGGAACGGAACGAGGAATAAAAAAAAAAAGAGAAAGAGAGAGAGCCCACAATTGAAACTCGCGCCATTGTCTCGGCCCGAAACGATTCTCCAAGTGGACGTTTCGAATAATTCCGGGCATGTTTTGCATAGCCCGGAATCGATGTTACGAAAATGACACTTGCTTAACACGATTTCGAGTTTTTATCTTTTTCTTAGCGGGGATCGTTTGTTCGTCGAATCTATCACGGGAAGATGAAACGTTTGTATTTGTCCGGGACGGATAAGGCACGCATAAAAATGGTGCACCTTATACGGGCCAATGGGAAAGTGAGCAAGCGGCGGCAGAGACAACTGAGTTGAGGCTTAAGAAGAGGCTTTTTTGCCGGCGGCGGCGTTTCTGCCGTCTCCTAAATCAAACATTCCCTCGCCGAGGGTTGAGGAAAAGCTCGATACTACACGCGCGCTTCACCGTTACACGATAATTTCTGCCTTATCGATGCTTCTTTATCACCGAACGTGCAATGCCGGGAATGCATTTTTGCGCGATATTGGAACTTTTTGCCGACGCTAGAAAAACACGCCGTATGTGGCCGCTGTGTTTTTCTCCTTTCTATGCTTCTCATTTTTCTTCTCCTATTCACGTCATATCGGACGGAGCAAAACTTCCGTTCCTTATCGTACTGCTAATCAGGCGCTTGGGTTTCTCGCGTGATTACGATTCCTGGTAGAGCTCGAGTATATTTCGTTCGTGCGTGAAAATAAATTGGGAGAAAACGGGAAAAGAGGAAAATTAATTGGATTCCGTGAGGGCTCACGAAGTCGCGATTCGACGGGGGAGAGCAAGAGGCCTTTGTGGATCACGTTCGCGGCTCCATTAATAACGTTCGTGACTTTACGTGGCGCGGCGAAGAGGGTGCCGGGAAAGATTCGAAATCTCCGGATGGCGGCTCACGATCGTCGGCGAGCTCGTCCCGCGATGCGCATGTTCCCGCGCGAGCAACCCCTGCGTGGAATTTCAGGGCATGAAATAATTTACTCCCGAGAGGTCGACCTCGCGATTCCGGATCGTGACCGCAGGTAATTCGTGCTCGAGAGACTGGCTACGAGCGCGCTCAAGGTTCTGGCTATACCAGTATTCCAACTGATGCATTTTCTGTACTTTTTCTGTACGATAATGAAGGTTGCTACGTAACTTGGAAAACTGGAAAAGTCGGGGACAAATAAGAGCATTTTTTCATGGTAATTTTTTTATCCGAAAAAAGTTACGAATGAATGAATGTTTTATCTGCAATATTTATCTTTTGGTGATGTGTTTCGTTTTTTAAATTAATGATCAAATTCGGCCCAAAAATTCGAAAGATCCCAATTTTTCGTTCGGATTTTCGAAAGTTTGCATTGTTAATGCCGAAAATTCGGAGGAACAATAGAACGTAATAAAGAATTTACAGAACGAATGCGTGAGATGTAAGAACTCTTGTAATAATTTTATGAATGTTCGCCACAATTTATTGATTCCACGAAACGATATTCGATGGAGTCAACAAATCGACGAAATCTTTTCTCTGCGTGTTGGCGTAGGTATAAAACAATTGATTCATTCGCTAAAAGGCCTAAATCCCTTCAAGTTTTTTATCCATTTTTGTTTTAAAGGAAAATGAAGGAGAATTCGCAGATAAAAGCTCGTTGCGCAATGCGATCGACTTATAGTCTCGCGCCGGCTCAACGTTGCCAGCGTGAAAGCCAAGCCGTAATTTATCCAAGCGAACGACTCGAACGGCGAAGGGAACTTTGTTGTTAACCGTCCGCGGAGCGACGTCGTCGATAAATGGCGCATAGAATCGTCCGTGTCGGACAAGCGACAACGCGTGGTTATGCGAAGGATGTATGACCCGCGCTTAACGAGAAAACGGAACGATTTTCTACGCATTCTTCGCGCTCCAGAACCCGTCGAACATCGAAGAGCTGGAAGGACGTGCTAGAATCGACATTTTTCCCCGAGCGTTTCCAGAACGTGGAAAAAAGTCAAAGCTAATATGAGTGCAGGAAATAAGCAATCGCATATAAAGCGCGGCTCGTTGACGGACAAGGCGATGAGCGAATCGCGATAATTTATATATTCCGCGGCACACAATGCTCGGGAACATTGCGGCGATCGTGAATTTCGATCGGCAGACAGTACAAGACGCCAGTTAGCAGCCACAAAGGGTACATATGAAGCCGGCGCGGAAAGTAAGCCGAAGATAGGCCGAAAAATTCAAGAGAGATTCTCAAGATAAGCGAGAGAAGCGGCCGTTACGTGCGCGTTCCGTGCACGGGGCTCTCGCCTTGGAGTCACGCCAGTTGGATGTTGAGATCCTTATCCCCCGGGCCCTCTCTGGCTCGTTTGAAATTCTGCCGGGCCTTCTTGGGTCAGGAGGAGCCATTTTCGTTGCCGGAGGAGCCACTAAGTGGATTTAATGCGCAACACGCCTATTTTTAGCTCTCGAGGAGAAATAAAGAGCGCGCGTTCCGCAAGATTTCGTAGGCGTACGGCGATACCCATCGGAAATTTCGCCCTAGTTCTAATCAGCGACGAACCAGGATTTTGGCCATTCAAAAGAACAGTTGAACCAACAAGTGACAATTTAAAAATTTTCCAAATTCTCTCTCTCTTTTTCTTTCTTTTTTTCATCGAGTGGGCAAATAAACTCGCTGGACTCATAGATCAGAAAGAATTTTCGAGGAATTTGGACTTTTTAATTATTATTTAGACTTGTAAATTTAAATTCTAGAGCCTTCTCTGCGCATCCGACTGTCACCTCCGTTACTTTAGAATGGCCGATTTACACTCGACTGCAGATTCTTGCGCGATATTCAATGCGCAAACAAAGTATTCATTTACCGAGATACGGATTTATCAAATGAGCATCTTCTCTTCTCCCTCTTTCGCTGATTCATGCCTTTCACTCGCGATGCCTTTCACGCATCTCCTGATCAGAAAAAAAGGCATCCGCGAAAAGCTGGTGATTCGATAGCGGGAATCGAGGTTTCTATTCAAAACGAAACTTTCTAGCTCGGAATAACATTAGTGTCACGTGTTTTCCCGATGGCTCGTGCTCGGGCCCAGGTAGCCGAGTTCAAGAGTGTTAAGTATAACCGGTTGGGTTGGATGAACAGCGAAGAGGATGCGAAAAAGTCATCAAAAGAGCGCGTTCGGGGAGAGGTGGCAGCGAAAGTGCTACCAACGTAACGGGCCGCGATGTTGCGGAACGCGTGGGCAACTCTTAACAATATCGCGAAAAGTTCCGGGATTTCACGAAAAGTGGCTCGTATCTCAAAAGAAACGAGTGACGGGCGGACGAGAACGAAATTTCGCGCCCCGTAAGGGGCAAACAAATTGCCGTTGGGCAGGAGAAAACAAAAAGAGTTCGCAGGGCCTGAAACAAAGAGGACGGGTGATCTGCATCGGTTGACAAGAGGACAAAGAGGACCGGGAGTGTTGGGTGTTCGAGGAGCACGAAAATAAAAGGAACGAGAGACTTCGGCAGCGCCTTGGTGAAAGCCGGACTTGACAGGAAGATTTCAGAGTCGATTGCAGCAGTCGCGAAAAAGAAGTCGAGAAAAAGAAACAAAAAGCACATGGTTTTGTCGTGGGGATGCTGTTTCCGATGAGGTTTCAGGGTTGCCATGCAACCTGAGAAATTTGAGAACATGGAAAAGTCGTAAAGTGCAAATCAAAGGAAAGTCAGGGCATTGTTTATCATGAAATTGATTGAATCTTACAAAAACAAGGTTGCCACGGAAAACTGGAAAACTTGGAACATCAGCGAACGATAAAAGTAATTAATTAGAGGAAAGTCGGGAATAAAACATAAAACATAAAACATTATAAAAACTTTATATGAAAAATACAATTTGTCATAATGTTTTGTATCAACGGTTATCCAAAATAATTTTTTGCTATCAACGGTTATCCAAAATTTTGTTCGGTAAAAATTATGTTGCCTATCTCTCTCAGATGAACTAATTGCCAAAATTAATGTTATTTCATTGCAAACTTTTGAGTCATTTTACCAATGTGTTACCTATAGCATTAAAACGTCATCTTGTAATTACTTCGATTATTAAAAATTATTTGGCTTAACGATTCAGAATTGTTTATTCAAGTTCCGAAAAATGATTTTCATGAAGTAGATTGAAGCCTGATTTCCTGTTGTTTACAGTTTACAGTAAGGTAAAAATCGACATTCCATGACGAAAAAAGTCGAAAAAGTCGGGGAATTTCGCACAGACATTTAAGTGGCAACCCTGGGTTTAGACAGCGCGTCATTCGAGGCTGAAAGATCCAACGTTACCGGCTTGAAACACCCATAAAAACATCCCCGATTCCGATCCCGGAATGTCCTTATCTCCTTACACCGGCATTTACACGCTGTTTTCGTTCGACTCAAGTGCCATCCAATATTTCAACTCGGACCTTTTCCCCATTGTCATACGCGCGCGCTCCTCGATACGGCTCGCGTTAGGAGGCTTACGTTACACATTCTCCGCGCGTTTTACTGCGAGGCTGCAGGATTGGGCAATTAAAGTTCTCATTAAAATCCGTCGGCGGTATCTTAAAGCCCGTCGCGCGGACAATGGTGGGCCCGAACGGAGCCTCGCGAAGCGAAGGGGGAATCGCAAAGAGAAGCACAAGGGCACCAGGGTTCGAGGTAAGCTCGCCATAAAGAACGAGGAAGCTCGTACCGCTAACTCCCTTTTACGATCGTGAAATCTTGGAAAGACCGGCTCCATTCGCCTGCTCTTCTTTTCTCGCGTATTTTATTTCCAACGGACCTTCACGATGATTATCCTTATCCCCCGGTTTCTCAGAGGTGGCCTCCCTACCCCTACCCCTCCCCTTCCTATTCCCCCTGTGGCAATTAAGTTTATCACTACGCGGAAACGCGACGAAAAGACGCCGATTTTTCTCCTATTTTCTGCCAGCTTTTTCAAAAGCCGCGGCGATGGGGATCGTGGGAATCTTATTGGTCGGAATCATCGGTTTAGATGTGCAAAAATGCCAAAGTCAAGCCGCGGCACCGATGGCGATGACCGATTTTTTGCGATTCGGCTTTCGGGAGGATTGTAATACCCGTCATTACGACGGTGTACCGAGTCGGAAGGGCGAGGCTCTTTCGGTCCGTGTCGAACGGAACCAGTCATTACTCGCGCGTTCCGAACGGTTTTCATTCTTTCCTGCGTGCTCAGTATTTGTCAGTCACTTTATCATATTTCGACGTCATATGGCTAAGTACAGTCAACTCTCGTTCATTTGGACTATTTTGTTAAACACTCTCGCTTGTATTTTTACTAGATCAAAGGCGCCACCATCTTTCAACTTGAAATTAATAATTTTTCGAATGATACAAACCAGTATTATCACTAAAAAACCTGGAGAGGCAGGGATGAGTCAGGGATTATTTTCTACAATCGATAAAACGTTACGAAAAATCACAAAGAAACTATGTGTGGCTACTATTACAAAAAATTGAGAAAAAATGCAATATCTTTTCTCTTGAATAAATTCAAATTCTCTCTCCCCATAACTCTGAATGCTCAACGAGCCGACCATCAATTCCTTGCGTTTTGTTGCTCCGTTTTCCTCTACCTCCGGCTGAAAGGTTTCGTGAAAAAATGGCTTGAACCAGATACGCGCGGTATGACCCTTGTACGAGTCCTCTCCCTCCTGCGGCACGAGCTCTCTCGGTACGCGGATGATTTATCTCGGCGTTGCACGCCGACTCGAAACTATCCAGGAACAACCCTGTCGGTCGGGCCATCGCTCATCCGAGGGAGATGGCAGATTGCGGAGGCCCCGTTGACTCTAGCTCAGGTATACGAGGATTTCTTCCGAAGCTCCGGGGTTACCGAAGGAATTCGTGGAAAGCGCGTCAAAACAATGGCTCCGCCGCATTCCGCAAAGGCCCCGCGGCTTTTTTTAATATTCAATGGCCGCTTCGCCCCCGTCATTCTCTTCGCCTAATGAACACTTTTGTTCGAAAGTCAGACGTCGTTGAGGCCGGGAATTTTGACTTTTCGAGTTTCGCTCAAGGGATTGGAAGGGATCGGGCAACATCGAATGCCCGAGCTCGGTGAATCTCTTCGTGCGACCTACTAGCTTTTCGATGACCCGGATGCCGAGTACTTTCAAAGCGCGAACCGTTCTTCCGAGGCGCATGAGCGTGTGCCCGTGAGGCGTCGGTGTGAACGCTGCAGCAACTCGTATCCCGCAAGGACGACCGGCCTCTTCTTCGTCCATCGCCCTTTGTTTGTTTTAATTATGAGAATGCGCCTTTTTCTCCTTTGAAAAAGTCGAGGCTTGCAATTTTCTTGCAAATTTCCCCGCTCCAATTAATCGGGTTTGTCTCTCGGGACGAGTAATTAATTGCGCGCATCAACGGCGCAAAAAAAGTTGGTGGCCTGGGGAGGGGCTAATCGGGGGGGGGGGGGAGCACTTTGGAACTCGTAATCCTTCTTGACAAGGGTTCGCGCGAGGTCGCAAAAAAATGAGCGGCGAGATTCGACGGGCTTTATATCAAAGAGAAAGAGAGAAAAAAAAGGATGTTTTTCGCGAACGGTACGGGGGCTTCATAATTCTCTCCACTTTCCAGTGGTTTCTTTTTTTTTCAGGGATTAACTCGCCGGTGCCGAGATAAAGTTGCCAAATGGCAACCCCCCTAATCCTCTTGGGCTCGCGATAAGAAGCGCCTCTCGACGAGGCCGTTCAAGTCGCTTTGCACCGCGCTCGGCCGCGCATCGATATCACCGAATGTGAATTTACGGCGGCGAATATGACGCCGATAATTTGCATCGCGACACGAGTGGATTAACGAAAAATTATCTTTCGGGAACTTTGATTAACGATGGAAAGATTTTTTTCGAAAGTAACTCTCCTTGCCCGTTTTTCAAGGATTCAGAAATGTTGATACGTTTAATGATAAAGAATATTTATGAATTTCCACTCTATTGTATTTTAAGGACGACGAAAAGGATGTTTATTAATTCAATTATTTTGTCGAGTTTTGGACAAATTTTTATTTCTGAATTTAACCCTTCGCCAACTACTAAAGGCTAAAAAATCTTGAAAATTGGTTGAATTCTTTGGAATGATTTTTAGTACGGTAAAAGATTATTTTTTCGATAAAAAAATCCTTCGCCGGTTCTTGAGAAATATTTCAATTCATGTTTTCACAGTCTGTTGTTGTAAGTTTATTGAAGAATAAAAAGAATGAATGAATTTGCAGAAAAATAGAATGCACTTAATCAAGTTTTCGAGATAACGAGAAGGATGCAAATCATTTGAATTTATTACCAATACTATTGCTGCCAAGACGACGGCATAATTCGTTCGCCATTAGAGACATTGTGTACACTCACCTGCAACAAAGAACAAAGTATTGCGTTACTATTCGATCATACATTTAAGCAGTGTAAAAACAGGATTAGATATTTATGCGGTTTTTGCGCGCCTCGTAATTTCATGGATATTTTTTCCACTCTCAAGGTATTCCTTATTGTTAAATTATAATGCAATAATGATGAATAGGCAAGAATTAACGTTGACGACAACGAAAAACAATGTTTCCATCGAACCCGATTGATTTCCCTGATTGCAATTCAATTCCCCGCAATTAAATGGAGAGCCCGATCCGGCCAAAGTAATAAACCGCGTAACAATGCGAAGCCGCGGGGACCTAATAAGTGCGACTCGGATCCCGGATTCTCAGACTCCTTAACGTCCTTGTCCCTGGCGCTAATTGAGTGCGCATTGATACGTCGCTCCTCCATGCGTACATCGATTACTTTATAGCGATCGCACAGGGAATGCCGGACTCCCTCGCTTTCCCACCGCGTGCCTCTTTTCGATCTTTGCCGCGCGTGCATGCACGTTTGCCTCTCGGACATTTACACGTTTATTTATACCTGGCTTACGTACGCCGCGTAAACACGTACTACGCCGAGGTAAAAACGACCGCGAAACGGAGTGGATCTTGAGAGCAAGATGACGCCGATATATATCAGCGTAATTCCGGGATAATGGGGTAATTGCCTCGCGAATCCCGATGTGGCCGTCTCACGTCTTTTTACGGCCTTACCTTTTACGGGCCGCGAATTCAGAAATGCCGCCGTTGCTTTCTCGCGAGCCGCGATGTGTTTTTTTCGACAAAAATAAGGGCTTTGTTTCTCTCAATGCGAGGCGACTTTCTTCGTTCAATACACTGTTTTATCGAATTGCTTTCGTCGTTTTTCGTATAAATTGTCGAGACATGGCAAATTTCTTAAGAAAACTCGTGATTTGGCTCGGGCGCGGAGATAAACGCGGAACGTGAATTACAATCGATGCGCGGGTCGTTCGTTGTCGTGACTCGTCGATAGCTTCGACTCGCTTGGGTACCGAGGTATCGTGCTTTATCGCGAACGTACGCCATTTTCAATTGTAACTCGCGCATCGGTACAACAATAGCAACTGTGATAACTCTGCTATTATATTTTATTTTCTCGTTTGCCACTTTTAATCTTTATGAAATGCAATGGCTACGCTTTTAAAGGTTTGCTAGCACTTTTTCTAGGCCAAAAATTCTTTCTTCCTGCAGAGTTTTGGATTTGTTACTGATTGTTTGTACCGTTTTTTTACAAAATTTAATTAAATGATTTGAAAATTACGGAAAACTTGGGATCATATATAGAAAATACAAGAAATTTAATCTCAGTACTTTTTGTTTTTGACCCCACGAACGTACAATGGACTTCGAGCAAACTCCTTACAAAATTTGCAAAAGTAATAATAATATTACAGTAGTTATGAGTCGTAATGACGTATAATGTCGCAATACTTTTTGTAACATTCACACACAGAAGTGCGATTTTGTCTGTCGCTGTCTGCTGCCGTATTACAGCGTACGTAGTGGCCGTTTTTCGATCGATGCACATACGCGAGAAACCTTTAAGTTACGACCTGGTCGGGCAAAAATGAAAGTTGGTGCATACGCACATCGCAAATGGTCGATTTCACGCCCGCCGGTCAAAAAGACTCGGTCAAAAAAGAGAGCATCGCGATGTGCTCAGGCGCTGACATTCTTTTTCGCTATCAGTAAAAAAAAAAACGGCTACTTCACGGACAGGCACAAGAAATCGAATTTTTTGTGCCGGTGCTAGAATAAGAATTAGCTATTAATTTAACATTAATGTCATTAAATTTCCAGTGCCTCGGATACACGCCACCATTCGTCGGGTCTCTGATTTTTTGCAATGTTTTGTAGCTTTTGCAATTCATAAATAAATTATTCTATTATAAAAAAATGTCAAAGTTCCCTTGGTTTTCTAGTTTTCCAGGTTGCATGAACGACAATTCACGGTTGTAAAAAATGGCCCATTTTTCAAAGAAAAAAGCCTGCTTCGAAAGCGTCGCATGCTCGTTTACGACTGTGTTAACAAAATGCTCGTCGGGGCATCGGTCTCATTGCACTCCATCTTCCCTTCCACCGGCAGCAACAATGGCAATACCGCGATCCCATTAGGACACGAGTAATGAGCAATGTTTCTTATGAAAAATCAGCGTTCCCATTTAAGGCATTCTAATATACGATGGCCGTTAAGTGTCGTAGAGCAGGATCCTTTCTAATGCGCGAGCTCTGCCTCGCCCGGGGAGAAACTGGATCGACCGGAGACGAGTGGAAATTCTAGCGGTCGCTCGAGATTCTTGGCGGAATGCGCGCCGATCAGTTCCCCTCTCGGCACTCGTTATTATACATAAGCTATATTTCACGGGATGTCATTTCCTTGCTCGCGGAAGATGCTGCGGGACAAGCCGCTTTCATGAATTACGCATGCATAGACCCGTTGCTCCATTTTCCGTGGAATGTTAATGCCTCGTAGCGGATCGAAATAACGTCCGTTTCGCCGTGCATCACGTCCTGGCCGCGGCGAGTTTTCCGCTCGGAGGAATCGAACTTTCCGTTTTGTTTCCTGCTTTAGAATGCGGGACGTTTTTCCTTGTTGGGAATTGAGGTTTTCGATGTTTCGACGTTGGATTTGATGACGTTTGAAGAAATGTATTCATCCGAAGTGGATGCTGCAGTTAGTACGACGCGGAGAACACCCAGAAGTCGAGAGAAGAGGATTGCACTCGTTATATGGACAACGGAAATCCAACTGTCAGTGGGAGACCACCCTGTACGAAATGAGCGAGGCTTCGTCACAACGTACTATTTCGCGGATCTTCCATCCCAAACGAATTATTAAATCTTTACGATTGTCCGCTTTTAGTTTTGGATTATGAGCAGTTTTGCCGGACGGATTTTATTGAACGATTATTCGAGCATTTATTGTTGATACTTTTATACGTGTTTTAATGCCCAATTGTAACTAAAACTCGATAAACACTAAGTCGACAAGAGAAATTGAAATTTTCCAACTAATGGGGCAGTTTCATGATTTCGGATTTATTTGAGCAATAAAAGATGTCTAGAAATCATTTTTCATGAAATAGAATAGAAAAGGCATCACAATTATACTTCATTTTATTTAGTTATTACATGGTGAATATTTACAACTTTAAAAGTATTTTTATCAAAGTGAATATTGTTTGTAATTTATACACTCGACTTATATATATATATACCTATTTTTTCCATCTCATTCAGAAGATTATAAATATTAATGTCAAGAAAAAATTCCATAAAAAACAATTGTATTTCATTTCATCATGCACAGAATTGCACGACTTCAATACGTCATTGTGAAACTTGCAAATTTCATGATTTAGAACAATTTTCCACGCTTTTATCTCGACTCATTTAAGAGTCTGATCGAAACTCCCAAGTCTAATCTTGCGATTTTGCATTAAAATGATATAGAAACTAAACTTTGGATCGCGCACGTTCGGCTTGAAGAATTTACACATATAGATCGCGTGAGTTGTATTTCCATCGCGTTAGCTCAGACACTCGGCCGATCAATCCATAGAAATAAAGCGAGCTGACGTAACGAGTCAATTTGTTCTCCAAGTGTAGGATCTCGTAAGACTCTCCTCCATCAAAGGTCGATCACAGTTTAGTATCACTGTCCCTCGATCGCGAAATACCCCAGCGCACTTTTCTCGTCTCTTTCGCTCCATCTAAGTCAAGTCAGCTGAGCAGCAGCGAGCCCGGTGATGTCACCGGTTGCTGCGGCGTTCTCCAGAGAGTGACGCCCACTTCGCAGAACGCCCACGGCGCCACGACGTCACACTCCCGGGAGCTTCTTCTCCTCATTTTCAATATTCGCCAAGATTCGCTCTCGCCCTTCTCCCCCTTTCAGAGCACACCCACATCGAAAACGAGCCCGTTATCGCGCACGACACTCATTAAGATCCGGAGAAGAATCGACGGGCGCGATCTCGCACCCACGAGTTCGCGCCTCGTCGTAAAAGGCAAATAATGCTCACGATGTTTACAATAATTAACGGTACTCGGAGGCGCGAGGCGCTTTGTTTCAGGAGAGTGTTTTGCAAGGTACGAAAGAGGATTGTTCGATGGAGAAAGTGAACTTTTCTTCTCTTTCAATAACGAAATTCGATTCGTCGCTTGAGAGATTTTTAATGCGCGGCCAATTTTTTGGTGAGGATTTTCGACGCGGATTTGACACGTGATTTGGAAAAGTCGGGGAGGACTTCGTAAAATTTTGACCGGTCCAGAGATTGTTTACCTAAAAAGACTTGACGAAAAGTCACGAGGAACTGCACAACCTGCTACTATCAATTACGAAAACATTTCTAAGCACGAAGAGAAATCCCAAAAATCTATAAACAGTTTGACAACAAATTTTTTCCCAAATTAAAAAAATGTATCGCAGTTTTTCATACTTTTACGTAAGTTTTCCATTATTTTGTGTAGCAACTTGAATGCTTTCGCGATGCTGCGAAAACTTTGAAGGATTACAAAAAAAGCTATAAAAATTGCAGCAAAATTGTATACAAAAATTCGCAAATAAGTTAGGTTTCATTACAGAAATGAGAAAGAACACGAAAAGATGGAAACTCAATGCCTTTTCTAATTCCTTTTCCGGAAAATGGAGTATTTTTCAGTTTTATCTGTAACTTTCGTAGTTTTTGTAGTTTTCTATAATTTCTTCGTAATGTTTAATAGTTTTTTGTGATTTGTTGAAAGCTTTCGAATGCTTTTATAATTCATATTTTTTCTGATGTTTTTTTCAAGCAATTTTTTCATTCGCTTGAATGTTGTAGGTTAAGTTAATAATGAAAAGTGAATCCTCTACCATTCGTCTACAAAAATTGTGCTAAAAATAATTATAAAAATTTATAAATGTTTTAAGATCTATAGTCGCATAAAAAATATTCCGCAACTAATCAATTAATTTTAAATGATTGGATGTATTGATTTTTTGGAAAATATGACTCAATATTCAGTCAATTTTAAAATTGTTTATCAAAGTTTTGGAAAATTCTGGTGTATATGACAGAGCCTCATTTTCTAATGTTTACAATCAAGGAAAGGACCATTTCGGGCTACATATGGAGAACCTGGAAAAGTCGTCAAGTTTTGTATAGAAATGCAAGTGGCAACCCTGTAACGAGACAAGATCGAACGCTGTTTCAAACACTTCGGACACATGTCAGGCTCGTCAATTAGCGGAGTCAACTCTCCTCGAATCGAAGAAAAAGCCGGCCAAGCCGGTATATGATCGTCCGGGGGATTCGGAAGCGCGGAGAAAAATGATCGCAACCGGGACCGGCGCTCGCGACACGAGTTTCGTCGCAAGAAATCGTCGGTTTCTCGAAACCTGCGGATTCCAAGTTCGGAGTAAACTCGAGGGCCAGCTTCGCGCCTCTGAAGAACGGCTCGGCTTTTAATTGAACAAAGACGACGCTCGACGAGGCGTCTTCATCAAACCCAATCCGGAGAGCCGAGTTTTTTCGCTAGGCAAGACGCGGTTTCTCTGACTTTGCGCCGAATTAAAATTGCAGATTCGCCCGAGAGGAAATTAAGGACTTAAAATTGTCGAATTAAGGGACGAGATTTATCAATTAACGAGCCCCGATCCGGGGATTAGTAGCATTTTTAATTAGGCGGTGGCAAAAAAGCGGCATCAATAATCATTAAGGGGAATTAGAAAATACAAAGAAGAATGCGAAAGCTCGTTTACTCGAGAAACCATGATCGATCTCGTCGTGATTGATCAACTACCGTGTGCGGAGGCTCATCGACGAAAAGCGAGCACGCGTGAGCGCGCGGTGGGTTTTTTTTTTTTCTCTCTCTCTTCACGTGGACGGCCGGCCCCCGCTCGAACGCTTGGTGAAACTAGAAAACGGGGCGGCGATCGCTCCATAATTACGGCCGTTACGCCCGCTTTTGATTGCCCGAGAATTACTGGGATACTTACGCAAATGTGATCAGGAATGCATGTAGACCGACGTGTGCCGGCAATTAACATAAACGACTGCGCGCGGAAGTACGTTCAATTACGAATAAGCCAGACGATTCGTGCGGCGAACAGAGAGAAGATTGTTCGGAGGAAAGAGCCGCGAATGGTGAAAGCATTCGGCGCCGAGAGAACGCACGTACCGTTGACGTTATTTTCGCGAATTCGCATTCGCCCCGCGATTTTTACGCTCGAATATGCAAATACAGCTGTTGCCGCACTTTACGAGGATGACGCAATTGAGAATCGAGTAAATCTTGGGCTTGAATCTCGAGTAAATCTTCGCAATCACCATAACTTTCATCCCCAGGAGGGGAAGCAATCGGAATAAATTGTTAATTAATTTACACGGGGTATAAAGTTACTAGCAAGAACGTTGGGCTTTAATTAAGCGAAACAATGTTTAGAGGCTCGTTAGAACAAACTACGACCTTTGTAGCTGCGCGGTGCAGGCTCGATCTGCCTTTGTATTTACTATACGCTGTCCCGATATGGCCGCCATACCGGTCCGACATTCGGCATCAACGACTGCGAGAGTCCTTGACGCCCACCCTTGAACGCAAGCGATACTCCACGAGGATCCACTTCGACACTGCTTCGTTGTACATATGTACGTGCTTCAGCGGGGGACTATTTTTATCTTATTTTATTGCTCCCGTGTGCATTTGTTTCTTTTACTAATTTCATTCAAAAGGCCGTAAAATTTTTGCTTGGAACCTTTGCCGTTTTTAATTTTCAAGTCTTTCGTATTAAAAATAAATTACGAATTTCGCAAGTGTTACATGAATATCGCTTTTTTTAATGATATAAACTTGGAATTGTAGGCCCGTTATGCCATATTTTTCAAAAAAATCCGAGGTTTTTTCCCGAGTTGGAATTGAATTGATTTTGGATAAAATTGGATCATTGTTTTTCCAGCTTTATTAAATATTTGCAATTAAAAGCGCGAGTCGGACGAGCAATATCAGAATTACAGTGCTTATCGCGGGTTTCCGAGTACGTACGTTGCGCAGTTCGCGGATCGATCACCGTTTATTTCCATGGCAAATCGTACCTTGCTCGGCTCTCCGAGTGGTGATATGACCGCGCGAATAATCGCATCCGGGTATAGAGCTGCTTGCACGAGCGCGTAGTTACTGCCGCCGCCGCCACTGCCGCCGCATAACTCGTGGGCTAAATTCTAGCATCGCGAAGCCCCCGTAATCTTTAGCCCTGAAGGTCAGCGCGAGTCCGGTCGTGGCTTCGCCGATACCACGGCAGATACGCGAGAACTCGCTTGGGAACTTTTGCTAAATCCTTCTCCTTGCTCTTTGTTAACGCATAGGAATCTAGAGACGATATTTTGTAAATGGATCGTAATCGAACGATGTAGAATTTTACACAAGTAGCGAATGAAACAAAACAAAAATAGTAATGAAATTTAGAAACAACAACTTCTCTCTTTGACTTAGTATCTAATTCAAAATCTATCTAATCTTGTAAACTTTTAAACATTTTCAAAGAGTAAGTTAAAAAATAATTATTTGTAATGAGAAACCTACCAAGTCTCTCCCCCACGAAATGTCTGTAAAGCATTGGCGCCACCCAATTAATAATTCATTACCCGAGTTTTACCGAAGGGAGATTAGGAACATAAAAGACCAGACGGGTTATGTAATATTTCGATAAAGCTATCGTGTCGAACGAATGTTTTACACGTCGGGATCTGCATACTTTGTGTCAATACGTCGCCGAGGTGTAAATTTACAAGCAAACGACGCGAGCCCCGTCCGGGTCAAGTTATCGTTCAGTCGCACGTGATTCGAGAACTATGGGAACGGAATGATAAAAAAAAAAGTTACGCGGCGCCTACGTGAAAGATTACAGTCGTCGAAACGCGTCCATCCGCGTTCGCCGTTGTCTCCCATTGTAAATTCTACGCCACGCTCTCGGCCCTAATCAGTCGTGTTCATTCCCCGATTATTAAAACAAACACTCGCTTCGTACCCTCGTTCCGCGGATTTTTTCACCCGATGAATCCACGCTACTCGACAGTTCATTATATTCAACGTTCCCGATCAATGCTACATAAAATGTATCGAATATACCAGAGAGACGAGCAAAGTCGACTTTTCAAGTTGATTTAACCTCATTTCTCGGCCGTGATGTAGAGCCGCCTTTCCCTCGATTTCTGAACTTTCAGCATCTCTTTAAGATGCGCGTTGCAGCCTTCGAGCCTATTGATCACCGACGCTAAGCAAATTGGCGCATCGCGGGGCAAAAAGCGCGGCCTGCAAAGCCGCGACATGCGCCGCGCTGCGTCAATTTCATCACTCGCAATTAGAACGTAACGAGTAGAATAACAACTTTCAATTTAGCTCTATTAATATCGCCGATAACGTCAAGTGGATTAAAAAAAAAGGCGACGCGCGCGCGCTCGAGGAGAAAGAAGGTCGAGATTTTTGTTTGCGACTTTTTTTCGGCCCGGAGAACCAACGAAACGCGTGTATTTCGTTATAGAACGTATATAGGAAGAGCAGGTGAGGCGAGCTCGGAGCACGCGTCAATACCCTCGGAACGAGGCTCCGTCTCCGTCTCTCGAGGGGCCACTTCGCCTCTTCTTTGGCAACTACACTGTTGTTCGGGGGCCGAACCGCCGAATTTATTCGAGACCGAGAGACCGACCGAGCAAGGACGCCTAGGGATGTCCACGACCATATTCGATGACCTGTGCCGCCTGCGCGGCCCGTGTCGTGTACACTCTTTCTCCTCCCGACACGTGCTACGTACGATACTCTTTTGTGTTATATACATCCACGCTTTATGTAATCTCCGAATCCTCTGGACTTTTTCACTTTTTCATTGTCGGCTCCCTCTCGGAATATACATATTTTCTGCTTCTTCACGTTCCCGGCTTGTTTGCCGCGCGGGCATGAAAAGAACTGCGTCGTTCGCTCGTGATGATTCGGATTCGGGGCTCCGCGAGAGGTTGGGTCTGCCGTATGTTTCGGCTTCTTTTTCCAAAAGTTTGTCATTTCGTTAGTCCCTCACTTTCTTTTAACCGACTAAAATTCACGTTTTTCTGCTTGTTATCATTTTTTCATTTTACCTCGCCAAGCTGTTCCAGTCTTTATTTCTCCAGGAATCGGTTTTTTTGGCTTGCAAAGTCTTTGCGAATTAAGAAAGTCAAAAATTGCGATTTTTAAATATTTGTCAAAGCTTCTTCGGAAAGAATCGTAGTTTGTAATGAATTGTTTTGGATATAAATTTTGCTGCATTATCGCTATTAGAATTCCAAAAAGTATTGTACTACTCTTTGAACTAGTTTCTTTGTTTCAACTGTACGTGTTTGTTTTTTTCATAAATGATACATCGCTTTGATGTTTACAAGTTTTCGGACGTACAAGAACCAATGTTTCGAAAAAGTAACCGAGACATTTGGATTCGAGTGGTCGAAATCTTTCTCGAGTGACTCCGCAGAAATGAACCTCCGAGTTCTGAATAATGAAAATTCAAATTTCTTTCACTTCCAGATTTCCTTCGCCTCTTTCCGTGGCGCGATTAATTACAACTGCCGGAGGCGGTGCGTTCATTACTCGATATACACGACACGTGCGTAACAGAGATAAATTGCGCGCCGTAAACGGGTTTGCTGTTGCGCGCGTTGCGCCGGGAAATGCGAAGGGCCGCCCCGGCGAAACTGTAACGCGTGTGACATTTGAAACGCACGCACTGGGTCACCGAGAAAGTCAATTCGCCCGCGGATCAGCGGATTAACGTGCTCGTTATTCCGCCGCAAATTCAAAGACTTTTTCTCTCGAATAAGATTACAACCTGGACGTTTCATCGTCTTTTGAAATACAAATAAACAATATTTTAAGAGTCCGATGAAGAAATGGCGTCCTTCCTTTTCACGCGGGCTGAAATAGGACGGAGATGGGAGCCCCGATGTCTTAGATTGCGGCTATCGCTTTTTAATCTAATTTTGCATTATGAAATGCCTCTTCGGTCAAGATAAACAGCTGGAAATTCATTACTTTTAGAGTCGTAAACCAGATATTAAATTTATTATCTCTCGCTGACTCAGCGGCATTTTTTATTTTCAATTTCTGTTTCGTCGAATCATCGATTTTCTTTTGCCGAATGCACGCAACGGCTTTAATGTTATTTTAATGGATGCGCGGAGCGAAGTGTCCGGGGCATTTTTCCGTGGGCATTTTCAACCTCAATCAACATTGTCGAACGTTACATTTCGTTACGCGGCACGAGTTACTTGCAAGATCGAGTGTTTTCTCCGCTGTTCTTCCCCGTGTATATACATAGTATGTATAGAGGCGCGCATCCATATGTACGCGTCCATAATGCCCGGATCCAAAGATATTACGTACATATTACGTTTCGTGCCCCGAAGCAGAAACTACGATTGCCTTCGTTTGACCGCGATGAGAAAACGCGTTCATTTCGATGGGAGGAGTGGGGAGAGCTGATGATTTCTTTCTTCCAGTATGACAATTATTAATCTCTGTCATTTTCCATTGATTTTCTCGGAGAAAGACTTTTTGGGGTTGACTTTGTCTTTCCTGTCCTCCTTGAAAACCGAGAATGAAACTAATGGTCCAGGTATTTTGAAACTAGTCGAGTTCTTTCCCCCCGAAATGACTTTCCAAGACGTAAACCACTCGGCGAACGAGAGCACCGTTCTCCGGCTCGGCGTACACGTCTTATGTAAAGTACTGGACATTCCTGATT
This sequence comes from Zelostemma sp. ZL-2020, assembly GCA_022816865.1. Lineage (NCBI taxonomy): Eukaryota > Metazoa > Arthropoda > Insecta > Hymenoptera > Platygastridae > Zelostemma > Zelostemma sp. ZL-2020. The sequence continues at coordinate 26,585 of JABFQM010000219.1, read as the reverse complement.
TAATGCACGTCGCCTGCCTTATTTTTTGCTTCTTCTAATTAGGTGTTGAAACAAAACTCGTAATTATTCGACGATCATGATAGTGCGTACGAGCGTTTGTGAAACGACGAAAGACAATCGGTAATTGCTCGGCGAGTGTTTTCGATATGAAATTCTTGCCTCGATAAGGTTATCAATTCCATGTAACTTGGCTTTTATGACGAAGCGATAGAAAGCATGGAAAGAGTGTTTGGGCCGAAAAAATGTAACGCTGCGGTGGACAAAGGTGATTCGTTCGGCGTTTCTTGTAACGCTCGTGACTGACAAAAGTCCGAATGATCGAAAAAACAGCGCGGAGATGTCACATGCTGCTACAAGCAACGTTTCTCGAACGGACAATAATAGTATATGTACCAGAGGACTGAGAGGACGGCGGTTTCTTGCCGTTCTTGCCCAGGCGTTCAAGTCTTCGCGCGTACTATCCGTCCTGAGAACATGCGACCGACGACCGGTCCTGTTCCCTCGTGAAATTCCAGACTTGCGTAATTCCTAAGCCGAGCATTTGATCCTCTCACCTCGGCTCTGATAAGACCATTGTCCACAGATAAGGTCCACGGGGAGGAGATGGGGGGGGGGGGAAGGGGGTTGAAAAAAGAAACAAACCCGGAGTATCCCCAGGATTAACACCACCGAGAGCGACCTTGGCAAGCAGAAGATCGAAAGAGAGATGCTGCATGAATTTTCGAAAGTTAGAAAAAATGGTCTATCTCGCGATGGCTAGAAAAGCGAAACCGGGGGAAGCAAATAAAAGCAGCGAATCCTGAAGCCTGAAAGCCACAATTAGCCGGCAATTCGTTTGGCGGAGTGACAGGTATACCGGAGGAATCGAAATGTTTTTCCCGTCGCGCGAGATATCACGTGGGAGTGTTGCATGGTCTCGTATGTACAAGACGGGGAAGAATGTTCCGTAGCCGCGAGAAAGGCTGCAAGGCGTGTCAGTCCCCGTGTCATAGACGAGAGCGAACGACCCACTTCCAATGAAAAAAAATTGGTCCTGATTTTGGTTTCATGGGTTTTGTTCCGCTTACCGGTGAAATCGTAATCCAAATAACGTGTCCCTCGGGGAACACTGAAACTGTCAACAACACTTAAAAAACACTGAAAACCGGCAAGTCCGCACAAGCGACGAAATAGGCGCGAACACCAAGTTTTCGCGCGCGCTCTTTTTTTCACTTCTTCGGCGAGGACTTTCGTAGGTCCGCGCGTCTCTCACCTTGCGGAGTGAGTCTCCAGGTCGACCATGCAACAACACAACGCAAGTCCACCACGACCACGCTAGGCGCGCGATCCCTCCTCTATCCCCGACTCTTGGCTTCTTCTCCGCGGCCAAGTTCCACCACTACCAAACGTCCACTTCCACTGCTCCCTCCCTAGTCCCTGCTCGTTCTCTCTCCGCGGACGAGCCAGAGACAGCCTCCGCGCTCTTTCCCCTCCTCTCCGCGGTGCCTCTTCTAGCCAGGTAAACCTTCACGAATACCTGCCGCGCGGGCTCTTCTCTCTCCTCCGCTTCTCCGCTTCTCTTCTTCGCAACACCTCGGGCCGCCGTGCCCGCGCCCGCGCCCGCGCTGCGACGACCGGCCGGCTGCCGGCTGCGCTTGCATGTCTTCTATGTATTCGTGAACTCTCCGATCGACGAGAGTCTACATTTTTCCAAACCCGGAGAGGGATTCCCTTTCTTCTTTCTTCTTCTCCTTCTTCTTCTTCTTTTTCTTCTTCTTCTTCTTCTCGCTGCTCGCCAGCAAGAAGCGGAGACGATGGAAACACAGGGCTGTGTTTTCGTTTGTTGCCCGCGGGTACCGGAGGGGCCGCAATCCGCATCCATCCGCCGCATCCATCTGCATCTGGCCCAAGGAGGGAAACACGTGTTAACGGGGGCTTACCAGGCCCAGAATGATCGATCGTGGGATCGCGTGCGGATCTTGCACCCAAACTCGGCCATTATTGCAAGGGAGACGCTTTTTCCGAGGGGCTCGAGCGCTCGTGCTTCCAGCGGTTTCATGCTTTTCACATGAAATCGATTTTATCCCATATTTCAGACATTTCGAGGATTTCTGGGAAACTGCGTAATCGGCGAATGAGTCAGAATTTCAATGATTTCATCGCTGAAAAATTTACAATTTTTTAGAGGGTTTGTTACCTCATCGCAGTAACATTATTTCTCGTCGATATTTAATTAACATTGTACAATAACAACGGTTCTCTCGGTTAACAGTTGCGTATATAAACATGCAAATAAGAATTCTATTGTGTAGGTCGTATTTGTTTAATCAAACTTTCAAGACACAATTCTAGCCAAATTTATTCTATTTTTCCTCTGCGAAAACGCCGAACTGGATGCTTCGGAATAATAAATTGTAATTTTTTCATGAAAATAGAGGATTATCAATTGAGTATACATATATGTAATTGGGTTAGAGAAGAAAAAATTTCTGAATTCTCCACATCTCTCGCACTTAAATTGTTTTCAAAAGGAAGCGAATTTTTTAATGCTTTTGTTTGACGCGTCGTACGCTCTTCATGTCACGTGGCAATTGTAATCGTCGGAACAAATTGTCTGCATAATGTAACACGCACGGCACGTACGCTCGTATAAACAATGTTCAAGAGCTGTGAAATAAATGCGTCAGCGGGGATCTGTTTAGATCATAATCTTTCTGGAAAGGAACGCGAATAAACGCGCTTGCTCGTCGCGGAAAATTGCTATGTCGCGTGGGAAAATTTACGACTCGCGAGTTTTCCTGAAAACGGGACTGTTGGAATTCATTAGCATCCACTTGGGCGCGTGAAAACGTCGCCGGAACATTACGTGCTTGTACGGTTCTTTGAAAAGGCCAGTTAGTTTTATTGCGCCCACGAAGGCGCCAGGAAAAATTCGATAAAAAAAGCGCCATTAAAAGTCCATGCGTGATTAAAGCCCCGGGATAAGAAGTCGACGGAAAAATCGTAAAAAGGCCGAGGGTTACGTAAAACTTATAATCGTTTTCAACCCGGGGAGTCGAGCGTGCGTTACAATTTTTTCGAAAACTCCGCTACGGATAAACCGCGGCGATCCCGCGTGGGAGATGAAGAAGCGAATCCGACAGAAATGTCCAAGTTCGTGGGTCGAAAATATTAAAAAATATCCCAGGAAAGAAAGTACCTGTTGTTGCCAAACAATGCAATATCGCCTTGCCGATACTAAGGCAAGGCCCCCATGTTTGGGTCAGATTATCGCTACCCATTGTGGCGTAAGATTCTTTACCAAACAGGGCAAAGAAATTGAACATTGCAGCCAAAGAGTTCCTAACAATCGGCCCGAAAACCGGCAAGAAAAGAGCAGCGTTATCCGGGCAATCTTCGAAGGGACCATTTTCCTATTCCCCTCCGTTCGCCGCGCCACCGCGCCACCGCTCGCCGTGTGAAATTGGCTCGAGTCGGATCCAAATACGAAGCTGCGCAGTGTCCATCTCTTGAAACGCTAGCAGGTGCCCCGACCGCTCTCGAAGAGAACGCGGCGTTTCCTTCTCTTCCCCTCTGCCCCACTTCGATCTCTATTGTCGGCTTCAAGTGGTTTTGCCATTGCAAAGATATTCTTTGTCCCAGGAGGTTAAAACTGACGTGTTAACATGCTGGGAACAATGCCGAAAATTCAAGGGAAGCTTTTCTACGCAGCGAAATTGATCTTTCGTAAAAGGCTTGAAATTAAAATGCGGAAAGTCGGCCTTTGCGATGGTTATTGCTTTTCTCGCTGGCTTTTTTACGGCCGGGACGGGATTGTTATGGAGATTTTTCAAGGGGTTCTTGCGACGAGAGAAATTGCTTGTTTGGACGAAGCGATTAATGGGAAGTGTAATGATCGTTTCGCGCTACTTGGCTCTCTCTCTCGGCATTTGTTCACTTGGTTTTTAGCAATGTTGAAAATATTTCGTTTTTTAGGATGTCAATGGGAATCAATGAATATGATTGTTGTTTACACCTTACGTCTCAATTGGACTCTTCAATATCGTAACAGCGACGATAAATATTTTACAAGTTATCAATCAATAAAATGAGAAAGCCGGATCAAGTGCTTTCAGTTGAAAATGCTGAACGTTTCGTTCTTCGTTCGGCATTAAATATTTTTACAGCCGCATTGCATTTCTCATGGTAATAATTTATTCTACTTTACGTGCAATTGAGATTTACAATTTACAAACTAAAGTGAAAACTTAATTCCATTAGGAAAGCAACAGGTTTTATTCTCGGTTTGATTAAACGAATTTAACGTTTATTCAATTCGTGCGAGTGAACAAATTTTCATTGCATTGAAAACGAGGCGATATTCTTCAGCGTAAGAAATTGGGGACAGCGCTACTTGCGACAACCTGCGAGCCCATAATTTGTGCCTCGTTAAGCTCGACAATAGTCAACAAATAACGCCACACTCTCTCGGCACGGAACGGGATCAACAAGTGGTTTCGAGTAGGGGAGAGGCTGTTACAGTGGGACGCATTGTGTTGTGGGACAAATCCGTTTTTGGCTAAATTATCAAATGAACTTGAAATATACATTAGTTTCATTTTCACGTTCTGTTATCAGATTCTATGACGTTGAAACTTCATGAGATCAAATCGAAATTAATAACCCTAAAAGTTGAATAAATAAGCTGAAAAACGTTCCTATAATATACGAAGGAAACTGAGTTTTAATCATAAAAAACGTTGTGTAATTAAATTGGTTCGAGAGATGCATAGTTTTATTATAGAGTAAATGGTACAAATATGGACCCCTCCCCCTCACTCCAGGGTTTTGTTCAAACAAATAGCGCTGCTTGGGCCAAGTTACCAAAATAATAAGAAATTAAATGACACAGCACTGTTCCGCAAGTGATTTCTTAGTTCTCGTCGATGTGTTTGGAGCGATCGGTCATTATTTGTTCAAACGCGAATTGTGGGCTCACAAAGAATGTTCTGGGGCCGAATTCGATTGCTATATATATATATATGTATGCAAATACAGTCAGTAACATCGATTGAGTATTCGATTTTCAGTTAAAAATGGAATTTTCAATAAAATTTCAAGTTTTCCGGCTCCTTATTTGTGCCCCATTTTTCACTTTTACCAAAATTTCAATAAAACAAAAAGTTTCTAATGTACGTTTTCAATTTTGCACATCCTTAGAATATTTGTGATGGACTATATATTATACATATATGCATCACTCATTCAATTCTGGCCATTTCGGTTCGAGATATCGGCAAAAACTTTAGGGGGGTTAATATTTATACCAGTTACTCCAAAGTAAATTGTTGATAAAGCTAATTATTGGTAACGCATTACGCAATAATATCAACATTTCATAATCTCGCGTAAAAGTTAAAAATTGGGCTGTTAATTGTTTATTCTAATCCATTGCTTATTTTGGATATCATTTAGAATATGGCTTGGCCCATATATCGAAAATTCGTTTCTTCATACATTGGAAATGTTTTCTTTTTCAAGAATTTTAGTTCTTTTTTATTCAAACTCTATTGTACAAAAGTTCAGTTTCCTTTTTGATAACTTACTTTCAGTGCAGGTATTTCCAAAATTGTTATCAATAATTTTCGCTTTCAATTGGACTTGAGAATACTAGAAAGTGCGAATTTTCAATATAATATAAAAAAATAGACATAGTTCCTGGTACAGTGAGACAATTCACATTTTCGTTGTGAACCTCGTGTGCATATATAAATTTAAGAGCTCTGGAAATGAAAATTTCAGAGATTCGAAGAAATAATGTTCACTAGAAAAACCTCTAAATTAGCCGTGTAATTCTACCTCTCGAGCTTTCATTTTACGACCGTTATTAATTTCGAAAAAATGGCCAATAAATAATCGAACCGAAGAGTCCGATAAATCGGCGACTATAAATTTATTGGTGCAAATAAACAAAGCGTCTCTACTTTCGATTGTTTTATCATCGATGCTGATAGCTCGAGATAAACTGTCACAGATAGTGGATATTGTACATGGCGTACGCGTAAGTAAACCCAGCGAGCTTCATCGCCCGTTACGTAATGTCTCGCAGTCTTGTATAATGGACTTGTGACCAAGAGTTATTATTTTGTAATCATCATGAAATACGATATCTCGAGTTAAGAAACGAAAAAAATTCTCCGGTTTTCGAAAATCTACGACTCGAAATTGAGGCCACGTCAGTTCGATTTTTGATAAAAGTTAATGAAGGAATTTGAGTGTTCCGATAATAAAAATCGAATGTTTTCGACTACTCATTTAAAAATATAAATGTACATACGCTGTACTTCTTCAAGCCTTAAACTCACGGAAAGAAGTTGCTTTTCGGGTTCTTCTGTCGGCTTTCATATATTTACCACTCATTCAAATATTGACAAGCGTGAGACAATTCAAAGGAATTCCCTTCAGAAACAACTTTTTGTGTGCACCGTGGAGGTTAATACATTTAAACGACTTTTTTCTGTAGTAGAAAAGTTTTTGTAATAATTGTTATATGGAAATTTGTATTCCTATTATTATATGATGATTTTTTGAGGTGAATTTTTCAGATTTCTTTCCTCGATTAATGTTGTTTCGCGATTATAAGACACCTCGATACGGGATCTTTTCAAGTTCGCATGGCCCGGTGGAAATACGACCACCCTCGACGAGCGAAGCCTGGAGCGGCAAATGTAATCGCGAGTCCATCGGGGACTGCTCTTAAAGCGCGCCCGCAGAATTGGCGGATCTGAATTTGCTCGAGAGAAATGCCCTTGCCGAGGTAGCTACTCTCGGATTCACCAAGATTATAGCGCGTTTTTCTTGAAAGGCTGAAACATGCTTTTTCTCATTTCTATAAACCCAATAACATGACATGAAATTGAATAAACAGTTTGTTTATTTCATTTTTAGACTTAATCAATAACCAATGAAGTTATATTTACGACTCTATTTTTTATATAAGCGGAAAATAGTATATGAAACAAAAAAGTATGTATATGAAAAATTAGATAGAACTCTAAATGATGCTGATTTACAAGATTTCAAGATTATTAGGAATAGATATGAATGAACTAGATAACAAAGTAATAATTGATAAACGTTAATCATGACTAAATGAATCGAAGGTGAAATAATAAAAGAAGTTTCACCAAAAAAAGCTATTACTCATTGAATGGAAAATAAAAATCACTTTCAAAGTAAAATTGCGTCAGTAATGTTTTCTTGTTTTGATAAAATTGTATACTGAAATGGAATCTGTCGATGTCTTGTTGAATCCATCAATTATTATGAGTGTTTTAAAATTGATTTTTTCGACTAATAAAAACCGAGTTTTTTTACGTGTAATGATTTTTGAACGTTTTTCGATTAAAAATAATATCCTGATGTTTCAAAATATTTTTAAATGCAAGATCAATCGAGAAAAAAGAATACATACAATTACTGAGGTAGAAAATAGAAAAAAGAAAAAAAGAAAAATCTCGCATAAAGAATTTGGTTATTTCATCACGTACCCTATTGAAAAGATAGATTTCATTGCTTGTCATTAAACTATAAATAGTATCATGTCAAATGCGTAACATAAATCTATCAAGTAACAAAAAGAATATGTTCATTCGCTGTGTTTGCGCTTTGGATCTTCCTTTTTAATATTTAATCCCTCTCGAATCTCTAGCTTCTTTTTGTGCTCGGTGGTGTATTAACAGGTCAATAAAATAAAAATGTAAAACATTCTTATAAACCAAAAAAAAACTAAAACTGTCTGAACCAATACGTTTTATCAAATTTTCACCTTCAACTTTGCTCCTTTAGAAGCGACAGAAGTTGACCCTAACGAAAAAATTCAAAAAAATTTTGTGGAGACATTTGCAAAGTTTTGTGAATGTTTTCTTCGTTCGTGAAATTCTCGGATTTTCATTTTCCAACCGCGGAGCCCTACGAAGCGGCGCCATTGGGTCGCTGGACCGGTATTCTCTTCCGAGCAGTATTTTACCCGCGGCTTGATGATGGCGTTAGGTCCGGTGGTGGGAGGCACCTACTATGCTCTATGGTGAGAGTTCGAGAGGTGCCTCGAGGGCACTTTTGCCACTCTCGTGCTCTCGTGCCAACGTTCTTGCTTTTTTTTCCGTTCCCTCTTCTACCATCTTCCACCTTTTTTTTTCTTCTCTCATTGCTATTTGAACAATGGAAAACGACGCGAGACTGGTTCACCAGTCTGAAATGAAAGTGCGACGAATAATATCGTTTAAAATGTCAACTTTTTCGGCCAACTTCATTTTCGAATAAAAATTTCAAGTTTTGTGATTATCGAGCCGATAAAAACGCGCAATTTCGATGAAAATGGAACTATTTGTTCAAGATTCTTTTGATTGGGGAACAGACAGTCCCCCAGTGTTGGCAAATATTTCGCTGCAAGAGCCGGAACGAACATTTGTACAGCTCTGACAGAAGATTATTTACTTTCCGAGCGGGCTCCATTACCGGGGAGCCAATATTTAATCGTCTCTGACGAAATGCCTCGAACGGTATGCGCAGAGTCGCTTTTTTCATCTTACGAAAAAGCCACGTTCTCGATCATTCATTTAAGCCCCAAAAAAACGCATCGTGAAAAAGCGCAGAAAGTATTTTCAACGACGATGACGACCCTTTCGGCATTTCCCGGTACACGAATTTCAACGCGTGTTTTGTCACGAGAAACGTGATCTCGAATGCCGGCGTTTGTCGCCTTTTTCAGTTCGCGAATCGCAACGGTTTTTATTTCTTAATGATGCATTTTTGCAAGCCTGGGAATAACCAGAATCGGGGAAAAATCAAAAAGAAATTGAAGGCATTTTCTTTGAATCAGAGATTTTCTGCTTAAAAAACATTACAGAAAAATATGGGTCATTCCATATCATATTTACAATTGAAAAATTGAATGACCTTAAACAGTTTTTTTCTTGTGTTGGATACAACAATAACCGACCTTTTTTTTAAATTTCAATATGGTATGGAAAATTTTGGAGTTCTGAATTTTTGAAATTTTATAGTCGGAAAAATCAAACTTTTTTTGAATGCTTGTAGTTTCTAAACGGTTTCATAGAAAAAAACGTTGTTTTCGGAGAAAGTTCATAACTAGTCAGACTTTGCATGTAATAATGTATGAAAAATGTTCTTTGTTTATTTGTATTTCAAATATGCAATTATTTTAAACAAATAATATGTACAGAAAATGGACATGTTTAAAATCGTTTTTCCGATGATTAAATTGTTTATTGTAGTTCATAGAATATTCCATAACAATTTCAGAGTGGACCGTTGGATAGTTTTTAAGATAAATTTAGGTAATAACAATCGTGCGAGATAGCGCACGATAGCGTTCACTCCAAGTATGCGACGCCATGCCCACTTGAACATGTTTTCAAGAATTTGCTTTAAAATATCGTAAAAACTATCCAACGGTCCACTTTGAAATTTTTATGAAATATTCAATGAACTAAAATAAACAGTTTAATCATCGAAAAAACGATTTTAAACATGTCCATTTTCTGTAAATATTATTTGTTTAAAATAATTGCACATTTGAAGTGCAAATAAACAAAAAAAATTTCTCATATATTATTACAAGCAAAGTCTGACCAATTATGGACTTTCTCCGAAAAGAGCGTTTTTTTCTATGAAACCGTTTAGAAACTACAAGCATTTTAAAAAAGTTCGATTTTTCCGACTATGAAATTTCAAAAATTCATAACTCCGAAATTTTCCATACCATATTTAAATAAAACAATACGGGTCGATTATTTTTGTATTAAAAAAAAAAAAAATGTTTAAGGCCATTTAATTTTTCAATATTGTAAATATGATATTTCCAAGGAATAGAATTTTTTTTTCAACCATGGAATTCCACGCGTGACTAAAACATTACAAAGAGTATGATTAAAGTACGGTACGAAAAAAAAAATTCGTTCATTAAAGCGTTTACTATATTCGTTAGAAGGAGCTGTCAATTTGGGGTTTTTTTCATCCAAAAAATGTTACAAAAAATACGCAATTTTTTGCGAAAACCATGAACTTTACACGTGACTAAAAAAAATTACAAAGAATAGTAAGTAATGCTGAAAGTTTTATACTTAGTTGGCAAAAGAGTTTTGGAAAATAAATGAATCAATATTGAAAGAATCTGAGAAAAAAATTGTCTCTTTAAAATGACAATTTTTTTTTATAACGAATCCTGATTGGTCAGTATTGGCGGTAAAGGAAAATACAGAAAAGTCAGGGGATTTAAAATAGAATTTTACAGATTGCGCAACTTTTTCTGGCAATCACTTCCCCGACCTTTCGTGTGAACGTTAGTTAAAAAAATTGTAAGCATCTCGATGAAACCCGAGCAAAAATGGAAAAAATGGCCCGTTGGTCAAAGCGTTTCGGTTCGTTTGGGAAGAGCTGTCGAGTCGGCGAATTTCGTCGCGATTACGTCGCAATGAAAATTGCCAGATAAGGCAACGGGGCCCGGCCCGAGTCACTCCAGATTCTGAGGCTGGTCCGAACGAAGCGGAGCGTAAGTGACAAGAGGCGATGGCTCGAAGCTGAAGCCGGGGAGCGCGACAAGGACGGGCAATCACGTAAGGATACATCAACTTTGCGTGTTTACCTCTTGGCAACTGGTTACCTCGTACGTTCTCCGTCTCTCAAGGCCCTCCGCAATCCGCATTCCCGTCTCGCCGTCTCTCTCGTGCCCTCTCGCCTCAACCCTCCCCCCTTTTCTCACTTTCCTCGTCCTTTTTTTGGCCCCTCTCTCTTTCTGGCCCCGGCCTCTCTTGCTCTTTCACCCGCCGTATTCAAATGACCTCGCGCAATGGTCACCGTTCTCAACCTTTTTTTCTCTCTTTTTCTCTGAAAAGAAAAAGGGGGGAACGATCTCCGTGCCCTCGGTATAATTGCCGCTATTTCTATATAGTCTTTGCATTTGCCCAGAGGACCGCGCGCACGCACCTCACGGATTTTTGCTACATTTGCACGCTCCGTTGCCACGCACCACGTGTAATCTATACGTGCTCGTGCACGCGGGATTCCACATTAATTCCGCGGTGAATTATCGTGACGCGCGCCTCGGCTGGATTATGCGCGCTTTTTTTCATCTGCCTGGGATCGGAATCTCGCCGGGTCTCGAGACAAGGTTTCATGAAATTTTTCGGTCTTTCGATTTGTCGGAGATATGAACAGGATTACGGAACAGACAATGGAACAAAAATCATGTTTCAAACGTTTTTGGGAATCATCTTTTAAGCCTATTTTTCTTCCACTTTGGATTTTCTTTGACTGAAAGTTGCGGGAAATTATTCGTTTCCAATGTCATTGAGGGAAGGATAAATAGATTTTTCGCGCGAATACGTAAGTATACGCACGTAGCAGCTAAGGTATGCGCTTTTTACTGTAATTTTACGTGCCGGAGTTTCGCGGTAAATGCACACTATTTAGTTATCGCAACTCATTTTGCAGTACGAGCGTGACAAATTGTAGATGAAAACTCGTACCGAGATTCAGCGTTTAGGTATGTCGAAGAAACAGCAAAAAAAACGGAGAAAGCAAGTGTTTGAAATCGTTAAAATCAATTCCGTGGCTTGCCGGAAGAATAAATTGAAGATAAATTTTCATAAAAATAAAAGGTACCGTGATGGATTGCGTATCTTGTTTTGTACATAATCACTTGAATGTATTTTCCATATTTTGTCCGGAACAATAACTTATACTTTTTGCCCATTTTTCATTGTATTCTTAGCAAACAAAATGAATATCCTGAAATCGAATTTTCATGCCTTCAATGATCTTTACAGTTTTGCAGTCTTAAGAAAACAAGTCTCTTGTAGTCTTAAAAATCGACCATTCTAAAAAAAATAAGTGAAATTAACAAGTACAAATTTTGAAATTTTCAAATTCTCCCTCTTTTTTCTTTTTTCATAAAGTGGGCAGATAAACTTTTTGTGCTAATAAATAGGAAGGGGAGTGGAAACAATTGGAGTTGTTTATCACTTTGAAATACTGTTTTTAAATTACATATAAATTCACAAGTTGCCAATTGAGTATTATGATAAACTGTCGCCGACATGTGAACCGTCTCGTTACGTGACTTTAGTTTTGTCAAGATGTTTTCTTCCATTCCTTTTTGCGCGAAACTAGTTTTATATGTAAAATTAAATCGAATTCTATACTTAATTATTTACTATTTAATTGGAATTTTTAATAACTAGGCAACCTTCGTTGTCGACATGCAAAATTTGTCGAAAAAATCGCAACAATAATTTTTTTGGTCCAACACTTCTAAAATATTTTCACACATTCTAACAATAGATAAAAAAATAATTATCTCTGTAGCTTCACCAGATTCACAGAGTTTTGACAATTAAAGTGTCAAACGCGTCATCTTCGTTACCGCGCTTAAACACGTTTTTCACAAAAGCTATAAATTTTTCATGGCTCAAGTTTTTACAGGATACTCGGACTGCTGGACTAAACTTGTGACTTTTTTTAAAAAACGATGCATTCATTTTAGATAATAATTCATAGAGCCCTTTTTTATGTGCCCAATTATCACCGTTATTATTTTAGAGTGGCCGAATTATGGACTTAAATTGTTCGTTTAACACTCTAAAAACGACTTATTTCAGTCAAGAAGAAACTTCTTGCGTCAAGACATTATCCGTCTTGTTAATACATATACGGTTAGGAAAGCTTTTTCTCTTGACGCAAAAGAAAAGTTCTTGAGTCAAGTTCTCTTGATTCCAAAACAAATTGTCGCGAGTCAAATATTGTAAAATGCAAGAAAGTCCGTTTCTTGAGACCAACGAAATACAATTTTCAGAGTGAAAAAGTCCCAGACTTAGAAAATTAATGGTGTTCAGCGTTGGCGTGGCTGTGTTTCTGTATATCATATAGTAAAAAGATGCTGCTCCACCTACCCGCGCATTACGATGCGCATTGACTTGCCTCATACTCCACAGGCATCGAAACTCATTAAATGAAACGTTGAAATGATGAGATTCAAAAATATTGACAGGTTCGAGAAAAACTAATGTTTCATATCGTAAAAAATCATGTAAAGCATTGGGTAGATCGAATTGTGGTTTTCAGGTACGTTTTACGTGGAAACGAATGTAATTCATTCTGAAGGACTACGTTCTTCGTGAAATAATCCATTATCGTTGTTCACAATAGCGCGAATGGCGTGTTCTTGTGGAACGGGAGATGGCTCTGGTCCTGAAAGTGACTCCGAGCGACAGGGGGGCGGTTCCAAGAATATTTGAAAGTCCTTAACTTCGCTGGTGCTTGAGCCACGGTTCGTTTTCCCTTTTTCCCTCGTTGTTTGATTTACGGAAGGTACGAAACGCTGATCCCGACGAGTCCTATTGTAGACTCTCGAAGATCCCATTGTGCCGAGCTTCTAACAAAAGAGTCCGATCCGTGCGATCGCACCCGTTTTTTTTTTCGATTTCTTTGGAAAATCCCCCCGAAATTTATCTGGATAGCTACATATCACTTTTATAATGCGCATAAAAAGTTCAGAAGTGTATCAGTAGGTTAATATTGAGTTTGCTCGACTTTTTTAATGGTATAAGATTTACGAGACTCTTTACATTTCGATTTGACGCAAAAAAAAGATCGATTACTTCACGAGGTTAACGTCGCTCTGCGATGAAGTTTCTAATTTTAAACTTGTATTTTATAGGCGGCATCGTTCTTTAATAATTAGTGTTTTTTTGTAACGTTCAATGCGCTTTGGAAATCAAGTACATTATAAATGCCCGAAACAGTGCGGGCCTTGGCAAGAATCCTCCATTGAATCGATTCAATTTTTGAATATCCTTAGCATATGAATCATGGCTCTTATTCAAACTTGACTTAGCAATTCCTGTTATATCATTTACAACCGCGATTCATGTTCAATTAAGGCAACGAAAATTTATTGTAATACTCAGTGATAACGTTCGTCCGAGATAACGCCGGGGACTATTTTTTGTCTATTCATGAAGGACAGTTACTTTTAATAATTGCCGAGCAGCGGTAATAATTCGGCGGTTAATCGCTGTTGTGCCATACTCCGAGGTTCTTCACCTCGCGAAGCACATTTCTCAGCGTTCCTTTTTATCGTTACATCATGGTAAAACTGACATTTAATGCTCAGCGTTTTTCTCTTTCTTCGTTTTGTGTATTTAAATAGACGAGAACTACAAATTACGTTACAATCAACGCAATGTTCACTTCTAGAAAACGATAAAACACTATTGGACTTCTCGCTTTTCGCAAAGACTAGATTTTATCAAGTTTTGACCACGAAATGAAACGTTTCGAATTTTGGTTTTAATTATGACGTCTAAGACTGTTAAATGCATGTTTTTTCATCGCTTCGCATCTTCACACATTTCTGGTTCTGAAATTATTTTCGAGTAATCGCCGGACTGTAAAGATTTTGGTTTTATAGCCGCGTGCTACACGAAACGCGGTTTAGCCTTATACTGTCCGTCAAGTAATTTGATGCTGATTATACGGGCGAAAGCAGGGGGGATTATACTTCAAGATTTTACTTTTATTTCGTACTCGAATGACATATACATACGCACGGAAAATATGAGAGATAAAAATTGCACGAAAGTTTTTATTATATAATACCTATCATCGGACATGCAATTTTGAAATCAAAATATATACGAATATTCCTGTATATTTTTATCTAGAAAGTCAATTTTTACAGCATTTCTGCAATAGTTAATTAATCAAGAAATTAGATATTCTCAAGTGAGCATGAAGTTTTATACTTCCAGATGTTCCAAGTTCAGGATAAAATTGTTCGGGATCCTTCGAGTCGGATGCTTGGCATATTGCACACTTTTATACAATAGTTTCAAATATTTCAACGTGTATAACTGATTCTCAAACATCGCATACGAATATGTCTAGTCCAATCGCCTGAAAGTGTTTTATATCATGCAAGTTCATTTTTACGACATTTCAGGAATATTCAATCTAGAGAGAAATTGATTATTAATGTTCGTTTCAATGACCTTGCGAATGGTTGAATGGAAATTTCAGACTTTCCGAGGTCAAGTTATTTTGTTTCAAGTTCCTTCAGCCGGATCTTAAAGGGAAAAGGGTGATTTAATCTCTTGAAGTCATCGCGATATCAAGGTTCGTCGAAGTATATCGAAATTAATTGGAATAGATCGAAACGTATCAGAATCGTGAATTTCAAATTTTTTTATCATGCTTTTTATGTGAAAACCAAGGACCGAAAATGGATTATCCTAATTTTTTTTTCTTGTCTAAAACCGCCAGTGACTGCTGAATTTCCATATCATTGATAATTTTTTTCAATGACATAATCATTTAGCTGTGAAATCACCCACGTGTTAATAACGTACATCGATCTATAGCACAAAAAAACTTTCAGTAAGTAGGTTAAAAATTCTCTAAACAAATGCATGTATCTTTTTGACAAATGGATATTTGTTTAAAGCGCCAAGGTAAAGTTGCTGCCCGTGAATTGTCCCGTGAACAATATAATCACCACCTAACATGCAAATTAGCTAAGAAATAATTAATTATGTTGCATTATAAATATTTTTTCCAATTAACCCTTGCATTGGACAGACTACCTTACATCTAATACTACTCGACGAAAAACATACGATTAGTTTATATGGAACCTCGATTCTTTGAGCTACTTTGCATATTTCCAGCTGCGAAGCTGAGATAAGACCCGGAAAACAGCAAGTGGTCTTGACCGTTCATTACCGTCTTTGTGGCACCATTCGCCTGCACGTAAGTAACATAGGCCAGTCAATGGAAAAAAGTCTACTATTACGGGACACTGCACCTCTTTAGATACATTACTGCTGTCGTGAAAACGCGCATCACAGAGCGTTCAGAGGATTAAAAACCACCTCTATTCTGCGTGCAGAGCCCCGAACTGCTAAAAAAATCGAGGTTCCAGTGTTTTAAATTATCTGTTTCAGGTATAAGTAGTTTTGATCAGAATCATTCGCAATTACAAATTACGGCATCACTGCAGTAAAGTGTAATAACGAGGTAAGATGGCACGACGCACCTATAAAGGTCAGACGGGCCAGTTGGGATCATAATATAGGTTATTACGAGACACAGGACCTCGGAATTCCTATGCGAAGATCGCACTATGTAATACGCGTAAGAAGTATGCAGGTATTGACAATCATGGAGAATAATTTTAAAAAGCAATCACGTGGTACTAGTTACTCGAGAATTTCGCTGTTCCGCGAAGAACATTGTTTGCCATATTACTCATATTTCGTCTTGAACGTTGCAAAAAATTACAAATTTTTGTGAAATCTCTTTGTCCGAGGAAACAAGAAGTTTCAAAATTGATATGAAATCATTTTAAAAAAATGAATGAAATGAAATAATATCGACTGTTGATGTGCAAACGATAGGGGAGAATGGTTTATTGTGAGCCACCTAATTATTTGGAAATGAGCCAAAAATTGAATAAATTGCTCAACATGATTGGTCTACTTTTTTGGAATACATTGATTTGAAAACAGTTGCTGCGCGTTCCATTTTTGACATCAAATTCATTGAATATTGTTGGTTTTCGTATGATCTCTTATAATTTGCTGTTTAATATTGTAAAAAGAATATAGAATCACGTATCGACTACATACAGGGTGGAATCCAAAGTAAAGTGTTCATTCCAGCCGTTGTCCAGCCAATTAAAACGTGTGCTGGAATGAATACTTCAAGGATTCCACCCTTTATATTCGCGCTTCATGTTTTCACTTCATATTTTACAGTTCATTATTAAGTGTTTGGAACTTGGATTACTTTTTATCCCGAGCAATTTCGGTAATAGATGATAATTTGTTTAGTCTATAAATTGCAGTTGATACAAAGAGTAACTATATAAATATAATGAGTGGTATCTTGGTAGCTTCATTAACAACTGGCAAACGGAGCAATCTTCGTGTACGATGTAATGGTAGAGATCGCTGACTCAACGAGGTGTCTAGCCGAGCTCGCCCACATCATTGGGACTCTCCATGCGCCTTTTACCATGACGCGATTTTCAGCCTGATCCTCTCGTGTCATTTCGCAATTCAATAGTAACTACTATTGTTGTTATTCCGTATGCACGTGCACCACCTACGTTCATCATTACCTTTCGTTTCTACAAATAATTAAATGCACAAGATACGTTCGATTGCGATCTCGCCATCGATTGTAATTAGCATTTTTTTCCAACGAATTTACATCGACAATCAATTCTGTTTAGTTTCAACGGGGTTTCGAAATATTAATGGACTTTTTACTTTTATGGCAACGAACAGATCGGGAACTATACGGGAAAGGCCAAAGCTCTTCACTAATTATTCCAATGGGGAAGAATGAGGTTTATGTTTTATTGTTAATTGATGATTTGAATTGTTTGATGAAAATTTTATCAGTGAAAGTAGAGAACGTTTAATCACGAAATGTTCGGTTTCTCGGATCGAAAGTGGCGACAACATAAAGCAGTGTACCCCTATCATTCCTGAGCGCTCATTGCATTGGAAACTTATAGACGACCGTCGCGGCTGTCCTTACATGAGATCAGAATATACAAGCACCGATAAGTAATGTAAAATGGCAGTGTCGCCGTTCCGTGGAACATTGTTGATTGGTCGACTTTATCTCATCATTGTGACGTACACGCTCTTGTATGCAATCTGTAATTTTTACAAAACTTTAATTTATCGTCGATTGCGATAGAGATTTCTAGTACGTTGCTAAGAATTCGAATACATACGTTGCTGTTTGAAAATAATAATAAAACTCCGTATTACGGGCATTCTGAAGTAACGGAGGTGACAGTTGGACGCAGAAAAGACTCTAGAATGAATATTTAAAATGGATACACCGTTTGCAAACAAAGTCGCAAGTTTTAGTTCAACAGTCCGAGTATCCTGAGCAAATTTTAGACATGAAACATTAATAGCCCTTGCGAAAAACGCACTCAAGCACGATAACGGAGGTTTCGGAGGTAACGGAGGATAGAGGCGTTGAACCATAGAAATTATCATTGCAATTTTCCTTCCAACGGGTAATACGTGAAACAGTGTTAACGACTTACACATGAAATCATCAATGATGAAGTCTATGCATTTGATATTATTAAAAAAAGACCAGTAGTTTTCTGCAGAAAGGAAAGAAAGGAAACATATACGTTGACAAAACTGATATTCTGTGTTTAAAACCGGCAAAAAAACGCGTTCGCAGGGCAACTTGCAAATTTGCAACTCGCAAATTTCTAACACTTAAAAAATGGTGTTAGATAAAATAAACAATAGCGACAAAACCATGGAAAACTAAAATTTCTTGAAATTCCTTCCTAATTTACCAGCACAAAGAGTTAGTCTGGCCACTTTTTAAAAGAGGGTTTACATTTTCTCGAAACTACCAACAAAGAACACGTTTATTAGAAACCGAAGGTTGAAAAATAAATTTCAATTAATCGGATTATTCTGTTTACGCTATCCAATCGGATAAGTTTGCACGCAGCGAAATGGTTTCGGTTTTGTACACAAAACTTTATGATTATAATCATCGAGTATAAAATTCGTTGGTACGTATATATAGTATGACCGCTTATGGCACTCAATGGTTCAGCGCTATAAACCTTATCGTGCCCTTATCGATATTTTAGTCGAGGCCAGGCAACAGCAAATACTACGATCTCGCCGCGGCCAACTTTTCCGTTTGTGTTTTCTCGATAAATCCGTACACTTTATTCACCGTAGATGCGTGTTACGAATTCGCCGTCTCGGTATCGTGATAAAATCGACATTGCGATTAAAACAAAGTGCGCTTTACTCATTACGAATTTCATCCTTTCCATTCGTTTCCATAAAATGACTGAAAATCTTCAAATACAATTTGCGTTCAAGTTCGAGTAATGAATTTGAGGATATTTTATTCCAGCGGTTAACATAATATATTTTTTTTTTCAAATGATATCGCGAAAACGAACAAGTTATAAATGTTCAGGCCACTCTGCAAACTTCGATATTTCATACTGATTTATGATCGTATTATTCTGTGGAAAGTTTATTGTTATGAAGAATGTTTTTGCAGTATAAGCTGTGCGATATTTAAGCCTCGAAATGTCAGCAAGCGCATTGACACTTAAAGTAGCACATGACGAAGCTACCATTACTTTAAATGCCGCTTGCTTTAACGCGACCTTTCGAAAGCGAAGATGCACTTCTTGTAATTTCATGGAAACGCAATTAAGATAATTATCATTTTTGTATAAAACCGCGCATTAATCATGATAAGAGTGCTAAGCAAATATTAAATATGCATTTCTGGGAAAAAAGTTTTCAGTCGCTACGATCGAACGATTATTTCATCGAACAAATTGATTTTCTTTGATGCAATATCTAAGAATTGCACTTGTTCCCATTCTTTGCACCAATCATTGTAAGTAGTATAAATCTGTATAGCCAGCAAATTGAAAAATGAATATTTAGAAATTGGCACTCTTTGCAGAGGCTCATTTGAAACTTATCAGAGTAATGGGACTTTCGGAAGAGCATGCGAACCCTGCTGATTTTACGAGGACTCGATAGTAATGGCGTCGACTTATGTCGGCTTTTCAAATTGAAAAAATCGATGCATTTCAGGTGGGCTTTGAAAAATCACGTGATCTGCGAAAATGATAAATTCAATACGTTCTTTTTGGTTTCTAGTGGCAATTTTCCAGTAACGGATGTTGAAAGTCCTGACGAGATTATTGTCTCAAACAAAAATAATAGCAAATATTTTATTATCTCTTTGAATAACTTTTTCTTACTTCGTTAAATTTTAAGACGATTCGCTTGCTAGAAGCTGGGCAATTAATTTCTGCAGTTGCATCAAACATGCAAGGACTCTCATTGAAGCGTGATGTCGGAATCATATATGTACATTTGAATTCCATTAAATGGAAATGCATTAGGAATGCAATTCACGCATTCGGGATCATGCGCTCTGAATGCCTCTGTGCGACATTCATGCATGCGCGCTTCAAACGCTTCTGTGCGGTATTCACGCGCACGCGCTGCGGTCATGGCTTTATTCTTCGTTTAGTTTCGGCTTCAAATCTCTGCGTCGATTTTTTTCTTTCATCAAACAAATACCTAAATAGCAATGTGTTATTTGTTCTAATTGTAATTTTTTGCTTCAATATCCATAATAATTCGTCCTCCGATTCTAAAAAAATCTTTCAATTCTTTGTGAAAATTTAAGAATATTTCCATTCCAACTCGAGTTTCTGTATTAATAATCTGAGGCGCGAATGCAATTTCATTGATTGAATTGATTGTTTTTCGTGAAAGATAAATTATTTCCACAAAACAAATTTCAAGGCCAAGGTCCTGGAATTTGCCACGAGCTTGAAATATAATGACTAGTATAATATTGCTTGCTTTTCGAGAACTTGGCCCTTGGCCTCTCGACGGGCTGAAACTTTCTAATATAAATTTATGGATTTCAAGGCACTGACTTTTCTACATTTTTCAAAACTCATAAAATACAGAAAACAAGGGTCTCCGGAGTTTTAGACCTTTTTCTATTCCGAGACAGTCGTGAAAATGCCGGCTCGAAATGCTTCGCCCTGCGTAAATTCTCAACATTCTTAATTATTGGTTTTCAATTTAAATTAGATTGTGTTTCGAGTTAATTTGCGTAGTTACAATTTTTTTTATTCTTCAGTTTTTACACCAAAAGATAAGGACTAAAAATTAAATTTCTTCTATCGACAAGTTCAATTATTTCGAGTCGCGCTTCGGATCAACAATAATGCATAAATATTGAACAAATGACAACCGCTGGTACTTGTAAAGAAAGCAGGCACTTGAGAATTTAGTTGCATTTTCAATGCATATCTCGCGCATCCATTTATACGTGTCAGCAGAGTCGTAACGTTGCATTCCGGGTAAAGGATTATTGCTCGCATCTCCTCTTCTGCGTTACTGTCATTCCTGCTTGCGTGACACTTTTGCATGCTCAGTGGGGCCAATCGTATAGGAATAACCAAGATGGAAACATTTTAAGTAACTAAGCATTACGTGATCCAAATAAAAACACAGCTCTCCCCCTTTTTCATAATCACAGTATCAACAGCTCGATGCCCGGACATTGGCTTCTATCGTTATTGAGCATTGCAAAACACGCAATAAAATTCTTGCGTCGTGTGCCGGATGAATCGGAGCTCCGATAAACAAATGCATTCGGCAAACAAGAGCTGAGAATCGGAGTAAAACCCTCGCTCCCTTTGTTACGGAACCAAGTCGTCAAAATTCGCGAGCGCAATTTGGAGGAGAGCGAAAATTACAATGCGTTGAAAAATGGTTATCCGAGGCTCGCGTAGGCTCTCGAGGACGCGAATGCTAATTCGCTGAGTCGCTATCTCGACTCCGGGACGCCATCTTCTTCTTCCATTAAAATTGCTAATTCCGCGCGAAGGGTTTCGAGCGTCTCGGAGTACTTTTAGAGTAAGGACTTGATATCGTAACAAAGAACTGTGCTCGGTCCAACAATCGCAAAGAACTTTCAAGACTGATTTCAATTGCTCATTTCGCACAACAATTGCAAGTCAAGTTTCCCCAAGTCAGTTACTCCCCGGCTCATTCTTCGGCTTCCCGGAATCGGCATCTGCTGAATCGGTCATTTGTACGTGTGGCACGCTCGTTTAGCGCACTTTACGCCGTGGAACGTTGGTCCGTCCGTGGCACCTCTTAGCCACGTTGGCCAGCTAATATTCGCACTCGCCGGCCTCGGCCTTCGACAGTTGGCAGCGTTGTTGGCCTTTACATGACGATAATTACCACCCCGGGCTCTCCGCCTCTCGCCTCTCTTCTCGCCATCTCTCCGCTTTTCGCGCCCCTCCTTCCAGCCTTCTTCTTCTTCTTGGACTTCTTCTTCTTCTTGGACTTCTCGGTAAGGCAACGGGGAGAGCAGGAAACCTTCATTTCCAGCATCCTTTCTTACGTCAATTCCGACACCTCGTTTGCGTGCCAGCAATGCTATCTTGGACTCTCGAAAAACACGGAAATCGCGCTTAGAAAGTCGTTGCCTCGATTCTAGAAGCAATTTATTCAAGACGAATTTTTATCATCGTTTCCATGAAATGTAATTGTTTCTTCGCGAATGAATTAACAGCGTTATATTTTTAAATCAAAGAAAATATGTTCTCACGCGAAAAATTAGGCGTTTTCGGGTAATTATCGTTGGCATTGATTACGAAATTATTGCGTCGTTCAAGATTCACATTCTTCCGACCTGACCGACGTGCTAAAACCTTTTATTGCGCTCGAATCGCAGTCCCTCCGGCGCCGATCTCCCGCGGTATCTTAGATATGTAATAACGATTATTTTCGGGCCCTTGGATCATCCCACTTTATCCTGATGCTGCAAAAAACGAGAAAGTCAAGTGCAATCTGCAGCCAACTATTACGGGCGTCAGCCATTACAAAGCGGAGTCCGCGGTTCGCTTGGATCCTTGCATCTGTCTGCAATAAAACAACGCTCGATCGCTATCCTAACACTATTATCCATCTTGCAATAGATTAAAGGTTCGAAATTTTAAAAAATCCGAGCTTTTCTATTACTGTATTACAGTCATATTCTACGAGGATAAAAACGTTCCATTGCTTTCCCTCTCTTTTCATTTCTAATTTTAATGAATAAAATCCATGAAAAGTGCCATGCATTTTTCAGTCCTGTTTTGAAAATCAAAAATATCCAAGCATGGTATACATGTTTTTCGCACGCACACACGTACGAACGAAAAATACGAGCACGTATTTAGTCTATCTCAAAAATGGCGGGACGTGCAAATCAGTACGAGCGATCTGCGAGATTGTATGACCTGTGCGCGCTCTGGAGCTGCCGGGCTGCTGGATCAGCTAGTGCGACCATAAATCAAGAGCGCTGTTAACAGAGGATTTCATGTGTGTGCACACGTACGCGCGCGCGTGTGTGTGCGTGCGCGCAGTTATACGCATCCCTGCTTATTCTGACAACGGCGAATACTCCAGAAATGGCATTTACTCTACTGAGCAAAGCGAGGAATATCCAACTTCTGAACGTTTGAATTTTCACGAAACATTACATACTGTGATTTGTATATTAAGGAATATCACGAGAGAAATCGAAATGCTCCAATCGACGTACAGTTTTGGCTCTTTTAGTGTAAAAATTTGACACCCTTTGTCTTTTCAAATAGTTGGTAATTTGGATATTTCGAACTTGGGTCGATCCCAATTCGTTTGAAAAGAAATTTGCAGTAATGATATAGATGGAAGTGAAATAAAAAGCGACTTACCTTCCGTCCTTTTTGTTGCCGAAGCATCTTCCGTAACTCCAGGTGCTCGTCGTTCCAGCGACAGTTGCGCATCTTCGTCAAGGCACCGTGCATTTATTGTGCAATCTTTAAGAACGGCTCGACCTCTGTCACGATTTGCGGTGAATCCCTGAAGCGTGGAACGTGCGTAGCAAGTAAAGTACGAGAAAATTGGTGAAAATCGTCGCCCCGAGGCAACGTTCATTACGGGCTCCTTCGATAACACAGTAAGCGCGATCGAGCGTCACTCTTGAAAGCGTGCTATTAGAAATTTTATGGTCTCTGTCGGGCTTCAACGGTTTCTCGATGATGATTGCACGTTAAAAGTATCGGAAAAATGCGAGTTATGCACCTTGCAAGACCGACTCGTGTCTTTCATGAATCACTGGCCGCTTTGATTTGACTGCATTAGATAAAGTGATATTTTCTCAGACGAATTGACGAGACTCGACCTCGCGATTTGAAGAAAATTCTTCGGAATTCCTCGAACGCAAAATGCACGAACGCGTGATTAAATGAAGCGTTAGCAGAATATATGTGAAACTACATTTGAATTATTTTCCATAATCGTACGAAATTGGTATATATGTATCTGATCCGCTCTTGCTATCTCTGATGCACAGAACCGAAAAAACGCAAATGATTAGTTTCCTGCTGGGTCCTAGTGGCCTTTCAAATGTGACTCAGATACCATCTGATACAGAATGCAAAAGGAATTGCTTTTTTGAGTGCATTAAATCAGAAAGTCATTTGCCTCGGACAGTGAATCCTGCAAGGATCGAATCCAAAATTCACGAAGAAATTCACAGAAAATGTTCAGGCTCAAGCTTTTTTTTACGAGGAAGGCATTACCGCCTAAATTGAAAATATCCAACTCCCATAAGTGCGTAATTGATTGATTATATTGCTGCGTCCAACAAAAAATTAAGAGCTTCTCACAATCAGGCGTGAGAAAAGTGGGACGAATTGCCGAGAACGTGATCGAAACTAAAATTATGCCTCCCAGGCCCAAAAAGGTATTATACATCCGATCGTTCCTTCTTAAAAATTATGACGCGCTCCGCGAAACAATCAATTGACCGGCGTAATGATCGTTATTATATTGTTGTTTTGCATAAACATTTGGTCGTAGAACGCAGTGATAGAACTCGCTTCGTCCTTAGATCGCAGAGGCACCTGCCTGCAACAAATTTCACGTGTAATAATTTCAAAAAAATCATCGCTTCTGACGCAACGACTCGTTTTCTCCACTTCCGACGTATCCACCAAATCTTCCGAAAAAACGCAACGAATTTTCCGTTTTCCTCCATCGTTTTGAGTGAACCGTGGGCACTGTAAAAACACAGTTGTAAAATTTTACACTTTTAATATACCTACATACTCGAGTTTGAGGGTTCGATTGTATTTTAGATTTGATATACTACATTATAGCCGTTCTAAGAAAAGTAAAAGCAGGAATTGCAAATTTCGAAATTTCCGAAATTTTACCCCTTTTTATCCATAAAATGTAGTCAGATTCAAGAATTTATCGATTATTTTCATATGTTTCCCATACTGCACATCGAAATGAATACCGCAATGTTCGACGGTGCGCGAGGTCCTCGAAAACGAATCGAGGCGAGCAGAAAAACGCGGCAAAACAGTTCGAGCAATTATCAGGCGATTGACAAGCCCGTCACGCCACCGCCGCGTCCATCAGTGCGAGCGGGCACTCGCTTTCAAATGGTCGCGTCAAGATCGCGATTTAGATCGCGATGAGCGCGTGCGTTCCCCGTAAAGCCCGTAAATACGAGTGCAAGGCTTCTCGGGCCCTGATTTTCCGCTTGACGCAAGGTGATCCAACTCGTATACCGGGCGACGTGGCGTGCCACCCGCTTGCGAGTGAGCCCCGAGAGATCGCATCGCGACCGGAGGCCTGCCATTTCTGCACAAAGAGACTGGATAGAGATCCACGGCGCAGAAGTCGTTAGAGTAGAGCGCGTTGCTCCGCGAGCGCAGATTCGCCGCGAGATCAATTAGCGTCGTATCCGCGATCAAGGCAGCTCGATTTCAATTAAGACGATCCCTGGCTGGGCATATGCTTATTACGAGGAGGGTAACGAGCCGCCCGGAGAAAAGGTGGCTGCGGCGGATTCCGAAGAATTTGCGGTATTTCTGCGAAGTTCTTGTCAATTTATGGGAAGCAGTGGCCGTGGAGCTCCGAGTATGCGCGAGATTTTCTCCTCTTCCGAATTTTCAGCAGGAACATTTTTTCATGAATGCCGAAGTGATTTCGGAGATAATTAATCGAGCGCAATGATGCGGAAAATTAAAGAAAATAAAGCTTGGACATTGTTTCGCTGCAGGTTGAATGTGATGTGGAAGAGAAGTACGTAATTCAAGGTAGAAAGATGCATCTGATTGACATGAAATATTAGAAATTTCGTGCGCGTATAAATGTTTATGGCTCGATCCAAGAGAATTCTTCGATAAAGCGAAAATATGTCTGTCCTCATTGGACGCTCGATTCCTCTTCGGTGCGTTTCTTTTGGGACCACGGAGGAGCATCTGCGGCTGCCAAGTCGCAGGATAATTATTTATGCGAGATAGGATCTCGACTGGGGTCGAATGGCTGGGAAACAAAAGAGTCAGGGCACGTCGAAGCCGCAAGAGCAAGAAAGTCTCTTCGGTCCTTCTTCGCAGCTCCTTTTCGTCGCTGCCCTATCGGGATCTGCGTTCGCGTTCGTTCCTCTAAACGCGAAGAAACCCGAGAAATAAATCCCGCGGGATCTTTCGACAAATAATAAAAATGAAGCGCCCGGGGGGGTTCCTGGGAACTCTGCTTTCCTCTATCTTTACGAATTCTCTTCGAAAAACGATTCTTTCCGAGATTTATCCTTTTAGAAGTCCATTATCGAATGTTAAAACTAGCATTCCAGAAATTTCGGAATTCCAATCACACCTCCGGTAATCAATCTTTGGATTGCCCGTCGTTTCGAATGCCGGGAAATCCAAATATTACTAATTATTATTGTTCGATGGTTCGAAACGCGAACGAAGTAAAGCAAAAAAATGCGTTTCCGGTTAAAGAAGGGTAGATTTTTCAAGCTCGCGCCCTGGAAGTGGCGTTTGCAGCACGAGCGCGATGGAGGATAACTATTCCACGCTCGTTGGAGAGCTGACACGCGTTCGATGGTGGATACGTCGCAAAGTTGCCGCGTTTCCTTTACAAGAAGAAAGGGCC